>JAFVLL020016446.1:0-27354 GCA_021397915.2 Tor tambroides
TTTAATAAGCCACATTAAGCGTTTTAGAATGTCCCAAAACCGTGCCTTGAACTAACCTGTATTTCTTTATACTTGAGTACAAGTTCAAAATAAAACCTTTATGAACCGCTCCATTGTGAACATACGAGTATGAACCTTTCATTAGCCTACCTTAGGCGTTTTCTATGGGGAAGAAAAGGCTAAAACGTGCAGGGCATTGCGTTCATATTCTGCTTTATTAATAAGGTTATTAATGTTAGCCTAATATTTTTTATCAGGATTTATTATTATCGAATTTAATGTCTATTTTAAAACATTAAGCCACATTAGGCGTTTTAGAATGTCCCAAAACCGTGCCTTGAATTAAGCACTGACTGTATAACTATTACTTTATTGAGTCCAAGTTCAAAACAAAACTCTATGAACCGCTCCATAGTGAACATACAAGCTGTAAAGTAAACAGGAAGAGTTTGTCCGAGCTCAACTGGTTTTGCGAGAGAACGCAAAAGTTTCTCGAGGGAACGCAAAGTTTCTCGAGGGAACGCAAAAGTTTTGCGAGAGAACGCAAAACATTTGAAAAATATTTTTTCTTCCCACCCCGAATTTTTTTCCACTCACCCCAAATTTTTCCCACCACCATGTCCCATAAAGGGCTCCGTAGGATGCTGAGTTATCAGAGATTTTCTTACTATAGGGAGATGAGAGGGTCTGTATTACTTACTATTGGAGAAAGAGTAAAGGTCTCTGCACACTGAGTCCGAAATTTTTGCATGCGTTTTTTCGTATTCGTAATCCTAAAAATTCGTCACACACAGAAACCTTGCACACTGAGTCCGATGCGTATTAATTAATCCCTTGTGGAAAAATTCACAAAACAGTAACGTTAGCCTACTAAATGGAGTCTTCAAGCATCGAGGATGATTTGTCCTCTCGCTTCTTAAAAAGGAAAGTCAGTCTCCTCTTAGCTCATATCAAAATCCTCCAACATTTTTCTTTACAAATCCTCATTTTGTACTTCTAATTTGTGACCAGTGTTTTGTTTGCTCTCTCCTCTGCGTTTCTGCATTTGTCAATTCTCACTGGAGTTTACGCGCCTACATCCTACGTCATCCACTGGAACGCCACTCTCTCCTGAAAACATGTACGACAGTTAGCAGAAGCTAGAGATTACGGTTTATAAAGTTTTAAATATGTTTTTTTTTCCACAAATGCATTGATTCACTTCCGACGGCACTTTTTATAATGGATGGATGCACTTTATTGGACTTCTAGTTGACTACTGAATATCAACTGCCATTCACTGCTAATATAAAGCTTGGAAGAGACAGGGCATTGTTTTAATATAACTCCAAGTGAATTTGTCTGAAAGTAGAAAGTCATACATCTACGATGGCTTGAGTGTGAGTAAATCACGGGGTAATTTTTCATTTTTGGGTGAGCTATACCTTTAAGGACTCCATTAATGTTATTGGAAGAATGTTTGTTCATAACTTTAAGATAGTCTTGCCAGAAGTAACAGAAGAACAGTAACACAAGACTGTAATACAAGTAGTAATAGAATAGAATATATAAGTCAAGTCAAGTCTTTTTACAATGCAGATTGTGTCAAAGCAGCTTTACAGTAGTAAACAGGGAAATAGTGTGTCGAAATAGTGTGCCATTCTCCTCTGGCCAGGCGAAACCAACCATCTAATTCTAGGCTGCAAACAACGTCAGATTGTGCAGAGGACTCATCTGTTTCCTGTGGTCTTATCCCGATGCCCATCTAGGTGATGAGGTCTTCGGAGGGGATCAGTCTCTGGGGCTCATCTAGTTATCCTGGTCTCCGCTGACATTCAGGGCTGTAGAGGTCATCTCTAGGTGCTGATCCACCATCTGATCTGGATACAGACTAGATCTGGGTGGCTATGGTGATCTCGGAATAAGAAAGAAACAGACTAATGTTAGCATAGATGCCATTCTTCTTATGATGTAACAAGTACATTATGTGTTATGGGAAGTGTTCCTGGTTCCGGTTGACCTAATTAATGCAGCCTAACAATCCTTTAATGGATTTGAATTATAGAGTGTGTTATGTTATGTGTAAACCAGGTTAAAGAGATGGGTCTTTAATCTAGATTTAAACTGACAGAGTGTATCTGCCTCCCGAACAGTGTTAGGTAGATTGTTCCAGAGTTTAGGAGCTAAATAGGAAAAGGATCTGCCACCTGCAGTTGATTTTGATATTCTAGGTACGATCATATGGCCAGAGTTTTGAGATCGTAGTGGATGTGAAGGACTATAATGCAACAAGAGCTTGCTCAAATACTGAGGTGCTAAACCATTCAGGGCTTTATAGGTAATAAGCAATATTTTAAAATGTATACGATGTTTAACAGGGAGTCAGTGCAGTGTTGACAGAATCGGGCTAATGTGGTCATACTTCCTGGTTCTAGTAAGAACTCTAGCTGCTGCATTTTGAACCAGCAGGAGTTTGTTTATTAAACACGCAGAGCAACCACCCAATAAAGCATTACAATAATCTAACCTTGAGGTCATGAACGCATGAATTAACGTTTCTGCATTTGCCATTGAGAGCATAGGTTGTAATTTAGATATATTTTTGAGATGGAAAAATGCGGTTTTACAAATGCTAGAAACGTGGCTTTCGAAGGAAAGATTGCTGTCAAATAGCACACCTAGGTTCCTAATGGATGATGAAGAATTGACAGAGCAGCCATCAAGTATTAGACACTGTTCTAGGTTATTACATGCAGAGGTTTTTGGTCCTATAATTAACAGCTCTGTTTTTTTTTCAGAAAATTACTAGTTATCCAGTTTTTTTAATATCAACTATGCATTCCGTTGGTTTTGCAAATTGGTATGTTTTGTTGGGCCACGAAGAAATATTGAGCTAAGCATCATCAGCATAACAGTGAAAGCTAACACCATGTTTCCTAATGATATCTCCCAAGGGTAACATGTAAAGCATGAAAGTAATGGTCCTAGGACTGAGCCTTGAGGTACTCCATACTGCACTTGTGATTGGTATGATACCTCTTCATTCACTGCCACGAACTGATGATTAGTATGATTTGAACCATGCCAATGCACTTCCTCTAATGCCAACATAATTTTCTAGTCGATTCAAAAGAATGTTGTGGTCGATAGTGTCAAACACGGCGCTAAGATCCAGTAGCACTAATAGAGAGATACAAGTATACAGTATATAAATGCAGCAGAGTGAAGCGCTGTATTAGCTGCAGTCACATGCTGAGGGCTGATATCATGTTCGATGTTGTAAACACTGGTGGAGGGATGATATAAAGTGAGAGAGGAACTCGATCTGCTCAGCTTGGTTAACAACACACAGTCAGTTCTGCTAATACTCCACTAACAAGAGAGCGATTACACAGGATCCCACTGCAGCGGCACAAACGAGCCAAAGCCAAGCAAACAATGCATCAAGGTCAGCGGCTCTGCTCACTCACTGAAATGATCTTTCTGACCTGTTGCCCACAGGGTAAGTGTCAGTGATGCAGTCATGTGACACAGCTCTCACTGGGGGACATACAGTAATGTGTGTGTGTGTGTGTGTGTGTGTGTGTGTGTGTGTTTGTGTGTGTGTGTGTGAAACACATCCGAGTGCACTGGCACAGACACAGATGCTGCTGTGAGCTAGTGCGGTTAAATGTTTTAAGTTGATTATCTGGTTGATCACTTCACTATCAGTTAATTGTGCTTAAAGGCCCCTCCTCCTGCTCTGGATTGGTGGGTAAGACGCTCAGATCCTCTCAAGGTCAGTTACGGTGTGAGAACGAGTGCATAAAGATCAGCAGAGACTCTGACACAATAACACTTGCAGAGGCCTGTTTTGTAGCTTTGAACTAGTCTCGAAATTTAATTTACTCAATTTGCATCCAAAATGTAACCCATTTACACACAACTCAAACCCAATGTGAAGTTAAAAACGGCCTTAAATGGTATGTAATTTGCATAAATTCTGCACAGATTTGTTTTAACACAGTGGATGAGTAGTTTGCTCAGTTGTCATAAAAAGCGATTTTAATAACCATATAATTAAATTGTGTAAACTATATTTATCTCATACTAAATATTTACATTTATTAAATGCAGCTATATTGTTTATTTTTAAACATATTATTTCATAAATCATAAATGCCCATATGCAAAAAAGTTGATAAAATATTTATTTATTAAATTGTTTTTAATATAATATTATTTAAATATCTTTTTAAAATGTTTTGATAAAGATATTTATATTACATATTCTAATTAAACTGTTTTATAGTGTTTGTTTTATAAATCATAAATGCCTATATGCAAAAAATTGACTAAAATATAGTGTTGATAAAAATATTTATATATTTATAATAAATATTTTTAATTAATATTAATAAAATTAAACATTTATATTTAATAAATTAATTTATTTATTACAATGTTAGTATAAAATTAATAAATAAATCGATCAAATAATCCGCATTGATAAATATTTATCTTACATTAAATATTTAACATTTTAAAAATATTACTATATGTGCTACAGCAAAACCAGACGAACTTCAATGTTGTACAAGATTGTATACTTAAAAAATATTTTATGAGTGAATAATATGTATATATATTCATAAAAATGGTTTTATGAATGAATAAACTACTCATCCCATGAAACATTATACAATATATAACAGATGTACGTTTTGGATGTAAATTGGAAGTAAATCTAACAGAATCAAATATCAAAATGTTGGCTTGCAGTCATAGATTATGAATATCAAAATTTAAGTTTATTTCAAAATATTTATACTCTAAAAAACTAGTCTGACAGAGCAGGGAGACAGACTTGATTCAATCAGTGTAATATATTTTTGTTCATTAATATTTTTTTCTTTTTCATTTTGGATTTTAAGAGAATTTTATTCTACCAATTAATATTTATGCAATAATTATGATCCCCCCCAATGTTGAGCTCTATATCATTTATAGCATTGGAAAATGTATGGTTTTTTTTCTCTCTCAATTTTTTGTTATTGTTTTAACCAGAATGATTTCTGGAATGGCACACTATCTGTACATCATTATATGTAAATTTTCCAAGGCCTTTGATAAGTACTGGTTATAAAGGACGCCTCAGTCACGCAGCTGTAAGTACCTCAGAGAGCTTTGAGAACCTATCACAATAAATGGCTCATAAATTGGCTGATGATAAGGGATCTGCCAGAGCCGTTGCTAACCGTATCTCCATCAGCTGAGCTGCCTGCTATCTGTACAGGTGGAGTTTAATCAGTGGCTTATATTACTCCGAGAGTTATTGATTAAGCCAAAGTGCATGTACAGAGTCTCTAACCATTTATTACCTGCCATTTACTCAGACCCAACAGAGGAAAGTTTGTGAGCCTGAAGAGTCAAATTAGCATTTGTCAGCAGGTTTAAAAACAACCAGTCTTTAGTGATTATAGAATTGGCTTACTTTGATGTAAAATGTGCAGAGCATATCCTTTGCCTCAGAGAGATGTATAAACATATATCTTCTGCATATATATGTCTCTTCTGCTCACAAAGGCTGCATTTATTTAATCAAAAATACAGTAAAAAAACAGTAATATTGTGAAATATTTTTTTCTTTTTTTAACATATTTCAAAATCTTAAAAAACAAATAAAATAATATTTAAAAATCAGCATGTTGGAATGATTTCTGAAGGATCAAATGACACTGAAGACTGGAGTAACGATGCTGAAAATCCAACTTTGATCACACAAATAAATTACATTTTATCATATATTCACATAGAACACAGCTATTTAAAATTGTAATAATATTTCACAATATTACTTTTTTACTGTTTTTTGAACAAGTAAATGCAGATTTGGTGAGCAAAAGAGACGTATTCAAACAGCAACAAAAACAAAATCGTAATTATTTCAATCTTTTATCCGAACTCTGATCCTTTTATAACGGCTACTAAATTGAATTAATAAATTGCTTCTCAGCTCTTTCTTTGTAGATTTTTTCCAGCAGCCAGACTAGTAGGCAGAGGTTTTTCCTCAGGGATTATACTGTCGTACCATTTTCACCAGAAAGAAAAAGGTATTGATCAAATATAAGTGGTTCTGAGTGTTTCTTCTCAGCTTTCTTTCTATTCCCAGCTGTAGATGTAGGAGAAAGTCCACTTGGAAGCATTTCGAAGTGTGCTGGAACATGTTTACATTATGCATTTTATTTGATGAATATTTCAATTGCAAAATTAGTCCCAAAGATCAAATTTGAAAAACACTGGGGACTTGTCTGTCCTCCCCGCAGGCTGACTCACTCTTTCTGTCATCAGCTGAACTGAAATGTACTAATAGATCTGAAGCTATGGGAACTGCGCTAGTGTTCAGATTTAACCCTTGTGCATCAATAAACAAAAGTTACACATAAGTCCATAGTGGACAAAAATGTCGGTCATAAAAATTTGAAGCTTGGGAGCACAGATTAAGTTTGGTCTCATTTTAAAGAAGACCCATGGCAGATTATTGTTGAAATAAAAAAAAGTTTAAAAGTGAAACCAATAAAAAGTTATACATGTTTAAGTTTATGAAAGTGATTTATGAACAGTATTTTATTTAAAATATATATTTAATGAAACATGTTGAACTCTAAACCTGCTAGAAAATCAAAGCTGTAAATATAAGCAAAAAATGAGCTTTCAGTAAAATTTTATTTGGGCGCAGTACCAAATTTTCCCCATTAGATGCCAGCAAAACTCCGCTGGTGCACACAGTGGTTGGATTTGTGATTTACAGTAGAGTGTTTCTCTCTCAAATATTACAAGAACACACACACAATTTTTTATGACACACATACAAACCATCCATACCAACACACACACAATTACAGCTGAATTATTTATCCAATTGGCTCCTAATATGCAGAAGCAGAAAACAGGAATAAAGCGAGTATTTGCTTTATAGACCAAACCTGAAAAAATGGCACCATCTGGTAAAAAATAGTAAAAAATAATAATTTTGAATTGCATCATTTTACAGTTAAACGGCACTACGATGAAAAATAGCAGTTTTAATGGGTTTCAATGGGGACATTTTTGTCCAAAAGGCGCTGAGAGGAACTATTTTTTGTACCTAGTGCAAAATAGATTTATTAAAGGAAATGAGGGTGGAATATTAAAATTCTAATCAAAATACACACCTGAGCCAAAATTTATGCAGTTAGCATTAACTCAGGCAAAATTATCAAAAAAAACAAACTAAAATGGACAAAAATGTCCAAAAAGGTTGCATAAGGGTTAAGATGAAAGACAAAAGGTAACCGTTTCTGACTGTCATTGGATCATGATGGCTAGAAGCAGCTGAAGAAGCTGCTGACCACCAGGTCCTGAAATTTATAGAGACTTTTGAAAGGAAAAAGTGTTGAAAACTGAGCTGTAGCCAAAAAACATTGCATAAAACCTTGTATGATACTACAGAACCAACTAACACGGAGCATTCTCACAATGGGTTTTTTTTTTTTTTTAAGTTACATAAATATTAGCACAAAACATTCTTAAAGTAATGGTTGTGGAATGTTTTATTAACATTTGACATACTTTGTTCTGAGATCAGAAGGTTCTTATGATATGAAACATTTTTGTAACATTCAACAAGAAAACTTGACATTTTAACATTTTTAGAATATTAAAATTAGAATTTTTAGAATGTTGTTTTGCACTGACTCCTCTCCTCTGAAATTACATCAGCATGAGTTTTTGGTGTGTGTGTGTGCACTAGTCATTTACATAAAATAAACATACATACATAAACATCTTTTCACAAGTAATTGGAAGTTATGCTCTATTCCCAGGTAACAAAAAGGTTGTGGGAACATCGTTTTGGAATGTTTCAAAAACGTTAAAATGTCTAGTTTTCTTGTTGTGATTAGAACGATATTTAAAAGTTACAATGACATTTCTTACAGCATTCTACCAATTTACAATATTATTTGAATGTTTATTTGAAGATTCTAAGAACGTTAAAATGTCCAGTTTTCTTATCATGATTAGAATGTTGTCTAAAGGTTACAAAAATGTTTCTTAGAACGTTCATCAAGAACAAATAACATCATAAGGACATTTTGAAAATGTTGGTCTAAGAATGTTTTCTCTCAACATTAAGAGAACATATATTAATAAAGTTGTAAGAACATTCCATAAAACATATAACTTGTTAGTGAAAGATGTGAGAAAGAACCTCATCCCAGCCAACAGGGAACAATCATCCACTGTTATGGATGGTATGATACAGATCATCCAATTCAAACATTCAAATCAGCAAAGCGAGGCCAAAACGTCAAGCTATGAGCGGATGTATACGCCTGCCTCTTGAGATGCGTACAGAACATCCGAAGCTTAATTGAGTCCAGGCACCCCAAGACCACGTCACCCTCTTTTTTTGGCTGTTGGACTAAAAGCCTGGAGATAAACTCCAGAAATAGAGGAGAGAGAGAGAGAGAGAGTGAGTGAGTGAGTCATCCATATCAGCTGCACTCGTCCCTGGGTGAATGTTAGCCTTAATGCCTTTAGCACACACACACACACACACACACGTGTAGCAAGAAAACACACAAACACTTTCAAAAATACAGTAAAATCAGTGATATATTGGCAAATATTATTACAATCTGAAATAACTGTTTTCTCTGTGTTAATATCTGTAAAAATGCAATTTATTGCAGTTATCAAAGCTGAATTTTTCAAAATCCTTCAGTTACAAAAGATTGTTTATTTCACACAAATGCTGTTCTTTTGGACTTTCTATTCATTAAAGAACCCTGAAAAATAAAATGTATCACAGTCTCCAAAAAAAAAAAAAAATCTATATTCAGCAGCACAACTGTTTTCAACATTGATAATAATCAGAAATGTTTCTTGAGCAGCAAATCTGCTTATTAGAATGATTTCTGAAGGATCATGTGACACTGAAGACTGGAGTAATGATGAACATTTATTCATTTATTGAACATTTATTCACATGTAAAGCATCTATTTTTACTGTATTTTTGGAACAATTCAATGCAGGCTTGATGAACAGAAGACTTTTATTCCTGGTATAGTTTATATATAATGTATATAATCCCGCAAATATAAATATATATTTACTCATGCTGCATGCTGTCAGATCAGAACAGAACATCATCTTGCCCTAGTACATAAGACGATCCTGATGAAAAGTACAGTACGGTTGGCAAAGAGCTGCTGGCTTTGTCTGGGCTAAAGTTCAGCAGTGACCTGCCATGTGTGAACGGATGAGACGACTCTCCAAACCACTGCTGCTCGCTCAGTGTCAGTTCAGTGATGCAGTCTGTCATTTTTTGTTTCCTCCTAACCATTTGTAGGTTTATTTACTAAAAAAATGCAAAGATTTTATGTAAGTGGTGCACATTTTTTTTGTCACCCACCCATCCCATACAGCAAAAAAAAAAAAAAAAAAGAAATGTCCAAAATATACTTTAAACATTTGCAAAAATGTATATTGTAAAAAGTAAAGCTCAGTAATATATATTATATACATTTTTCTTGAAATAAGATGTATGTGAATGTATTTTTTTGGACTGAAATATATGGAGGGCAAAATATATATTTTAAATGCTTTTAAAAAACATTTATCTTATATATTTTCAAAAATGTACAAATCATTGCCTGACAATTCATAGAAAATATATTTACATAAATATATTTTAAAACATATTTTATCAAATATATTTTTATAATATTTGACTTTTTTGCCATATGAGATATTTAACAGTTGCAGCATTCAGTTGCAACCTTTGTTTAATTTTAGCTCATTTATTCTTTTCTTCTATTTATGTTTCTTACTTTTTATTGAATTTTATTATCATTTCTTATGAGCCATAATAAATGCAAATAAAAAAAGAAATACCACTGTATGAAATGTGCTATATAATTAAATTCTCCTTGCCTAGTTTACAGTAAAGTTTCAACACTCTGGCTATTTTTCATGCAGAGAAAATTCCCTTGTATCTCACTGATGATAACCATGTCATAATTTACGGCTGTTATTAAGCGAAATACTCAGTGTAGTAAATCATCTGACTTTCTGTACAGATCTGCAAGTCTGAAGTCGTTCTGACAGAAATGTTTGGATGGTGTTTGGGGTGTTTTCTCATTGCAGTTCTCTCAGCTTTGCTTTGCTCGTGTCTCTCGGCTGCTGCTGCTCTGGTGTCGCTGCACTTTTACAGCTGACTTGCATGCTATCTGTGTCTCAGCGAGGACTGAAGTCTGGATTGTACGCAATGTACTGAGGCACATTTTCCTGGCTGGGATTCAGCAGCAGTGGCCTGTGTGACTGGGACAGCATCTTACAGGCCAGATCTCTACAAATAACCAGTGTAAACCAACAGATTAGCTTCAGAAATTATATCTGTACATGTTTGAACAGCACACAAAAACAGCCTATTAGCTTTTCTGTGTTGAAATGCTGTATTATTGTCTATGACCTTGCTGGATAAAACATTAAACTCAATGGCTAAAAAGGGAAGTTGTTAGTTGTCTTTTATCAAAATGTTATATTAATATCATAAAATTAAGCAAACGCTTGAGCAAATGTTACCATTTCTAATGTAAAAATTATCTGGCAATTTATTTTAAATATATATATATATATATATATATATATATATATATATATATATATTCCATGTGTGTCTTAGTTTCTTGAATCTGGAAACATTTTGGTGGGAAAACAAGAGCACAAACATCAAGAATAAAGGTATCAATGAATTATGTGATGTTTGTGTTTTTAGTTGTTTTGTCTCCCTTAAAAACTGGATATTGTTTGGAAAAAGTACAGAAGTCCACTGAAAAAAGTTTTTACTCAGAAATTGCAATTAAATTTCACAAATAATTACAAAGAAATGGCAAGTAACAGAATTAAACATGACATTTTTAAGTGAAATATATATATATATATATATATTTTTTTTTTTAACTGAAAAATATTTTTTACAGAGTTGGTATAAATTTAAAAACTTCGTTACAAAATATTGAACTTAGTGTTGCTTTCAGGGTTCATCTTTGGGAGAAAATGTATGCATGTGTACTTCTAACATGTTTGGTTGGTAAAATAAATGTTGTAAATTCAAATCAGAGCGTCTTCCGTGCCTGGAATGGATGTATTCTTGAGTCTATAAGGTAACAATAATATAATAAGATAACCTTGTTTGAAATGGGTTTGGCTAAAAGAAAATTTTGGTTTCGTCTATACTACTAGGTATTTATACTATATTGACTGGGTTAAATAGAACTGCATTACTAAAAAGAGACTAAAATACAATTTTCATTGACTAAAACTAGACTAAATGTCATCAGTTTTCGTCGACTAAAACTAGACGAAAATAGTCATGGATAATTCTGACTAAAATAAGACTAAAATGCTCAGACTTTTAGTTGACTAAAACTTGACTAGACTAAAAAGTGTATGAACGTGACTAAAACTAATAAAAACTAAAATGACAGCTTCACACAAAGACTAGACTAAAACTAAAATTAAAACAGGCTGCCAAAAACAACACTAATTGAACTTACAAATCTACACCTTTATATGGCCACTCATTTCCAACACTAAATAAGGTATAAAAAGGTAGTTGTGACTCTTTATCTCGCAATTCTGCCTTTTTTCTCAGAACTGCGAGTTTATATCTCACAATTATGAGAAAAAAAATTGCAAATGCAATTACCTTTTTTTTTTATATATAATTCAGTGGCAGATGTTATGTAAGTGACTAATGTCAGCTCTTTTTTTTCTTGCCATTGTGTAAATCAAGTTACAATTAATGCACTTAAAATATCTGAGTCTGACCAGAGCATATTTCTGAAAGTCTGAAATGATCTTTTTTATTTTATATGCTCAACACAAGGATATTTTTTTGAAAATTGTGCTGCATAATAAGAATGGCCCTGTTCTTGAATTATCAAATGCTTATTCTGCACATGGAGATGAAAACAGGCTTTATTGATTGTCTAACTTTGAAATAAAATTTGGAGTGAAACCAGCGTTCCTGCACTGCGCCGCTACCTGCATGAAGATCACAGCTCAGCAAATGAAACGCTGCCTCTGATCAGACCATCAGACACTCAAAGCCAGTGTTAGTATTGTCTCTGAACTACCATCAACAGACTGTGTCCTCCTCGGCAAACAGAAGAACATCTCACTCTCATATGACCTGCCCTTGAGAGAGAGGACATATTCATTGCTTTACGCATTAGCTCAGTGCATGTGTTTGCCCGTCAGGTTATCCCCAGCTAATAAAATGTGTTCAAAAACATTTTTCTAGCATTCCCAATAAGTTATGAAAATGTTATTTATTCTCTAAAACTTCCGTTTTTCAAAAATTAAAAAAAAAATTATTGGTTATGTGAACATTAGAGAAAACATTAAGGGAACCATTATGGGAAAGTTACTTTTGAATGTTCTCTGAGCTCTGATCGGAAACTAGACAAATGTCCAATTAAAATGTTTCAGAAAAATGTTCCATGAACGATGTATAAATAATGTGCTAACGTTTTAAGTATGTTATTAAAGACCAGATAACTCTGAATGAACGTGGGTTGTCCAAGGTGCACTCCACAATATTATTTATTGGCAGAAATAAACAACAAATCTATCTTACCATTTTTTAACTGAAAATGAACTGAATCTCTGGCAATGCAATGATGAAACAATGGGATTAGCATTTGTTTAAATGCTTCAGAAAGGAACCATGCAAATCAGGTAGGTTGCCTGAATGAGGTATAATAATGAGGCTTATTTGTGCTGAAACTAATATTATTAAAAACTTAGATAAAAGATGCTATAGATAGACAGACAGACAGACAGACAGATAGATAGATAGATAGATAGATAGATAGATAGATAGTTCTTTCTGGCCCTTGAATCTGATTGGCTGCAGGAGTGTGATATTCTAGTGATAACAGAACTCCAACCGTTTCACTGTTTGTATCACTCTGCTTGCAGTATTTCTCACTGCGAGTGTCATGGCAGACACCCAAATCTACTATAATTTGATAAATAATACTGTTTTGTGTCACAGAATGTAGGTTTAAGAGTTTTTTTTAGATGAGAATGTAGTTGTTAAGACTTCAAATATGTGATTTGTTAATAAAGAAAACATCTGGAAATTTGCTGCAATGCTTTCAGAGATGTGAGCTCCAGGGAGTCAGCGGCCATTCAGCGCTCATAAACCCGTGGAGAGCCTTACCTTGGCCAGATCTTCTGGAATTTGCCACATAGTTTTGGCAGAGAGCAAAAGCTCATCAGGTTATTTTTATGTAACTTCAATGCTGTATATCAGAGCATTGCCTTTGTACTTTTGACTGAATTGCCTAGCAACATTTATAATGGTTTTTGTTGTAGTTTATTAAATATTATTATACAATAAATTATATTTCATATAAATAATAGTAGTATTCAATAATAGTATTTAGTATTTAGAAACGGTGTGTGTGTGTGTGTTCGTGATGATGATTGGTTACATTGTTTTGCCGTTAGATGGTGACAAGGGACTGTTTTTATGAGTCAGCAGTAAAGACATTTATATTGAAAGAGACTAAAAAAGGGTTGTAAAAGGAAGTTATTTTTACTTTCAACAACAGCTTGTAAGATGCAGCCAACAAATGCACTGAGCACCACTGTCATCGGAAATCACCCATAACAGATGAAAGGATAATACGACACAGCTTTCCTCAGCGGACATTCAAACTAATGTTTTATTGTGAATATGAGATTGAGCTGAAAAATGAATGCTGTATCAGATGCTGGTAATCACACTCGCTCAGTTCATCTCTCTCTCATAATACTCTACTCCACATAATACACTGCTTTTAATACAGTAATACAATAAGCTTTCATTACTAGTTCTAAAGTGACATTTTCGTATTAGTAACGGAGGTTTGGGCTCAGCTGTTAAACTGTCAAACTGAGATTTGAATCTGTGGAGGAAGGAAGTAGTTCTGTACAAAAGAGTGTTTTTAAAGACACTCCGTTGTTGTTTCTTATGTAATTACACACTTGTGCCAGCGAACTGTTGTATAAACACAATATCACACTCGTATCCTTGCGATATGACTGTATATTGGCACGCTGTGATTACCTACGGCCAAATCACAGCCATGCCGATTTACTGCCATATCGCACTGCTACCTGTGTGATATTGCTCATATATATATATATATATATATATATATAAAATCAGCAAACGACTATTTGCTATGTAAAGATATAGCATAGTAATGACATCTTAACATTCTGATCACAACAAGAAAATGTTATATTTTGGGTGAAAATAAATAGAATGTTTAATAAACTTTTTAGTCTTTTTAGTCATGTTTACATAACGTTCTAATCACAGCAAGAAAACTGGAATTTCAGTTTTAAAAATATACATTCAAATAACGTTATATTTTGGGTAAAAAATAAAATCAGTAGAACTTTCAAAATTCTTTTTTTTAACCTTTAAATAATGTTCTAATCACTACAAGATAACTTCACATTTTAATGTTCTTGGAATATTAAAATAAATGTAAAAAGTAACATTATATTTCGGGTGAAAATAAAGTTAGAACGTCTTGGTAACTTTTAAATAACGTTTTAATCATGACAAAAAAAAATGGACTTTTCAACATATAGAAACATTTCAAAACAACATTCCTACAACATTTTTATAACCTAAATTTATTACCTGGATTACACCAGGCATGATTTGGACTTCAAAGCGTCTCTTGTAAGTCTTGTCTTCTCTCACTGGATGCTTCTGGCAGACGTTTGCTTTCATTTCATGGACTCGAGGCTGTGAGAATGTACCTGGGAAATTAGTTTGTAACAGGATTAGCTACACTGAAAATGAACAAATTACTCTGAAATGGCAAACAACGAAGTGGCTAAATGAAAGCTTTCTATGAGGCAATGTTTTAATAGGTTGAGAGTGTCACAGGGGTTTAGCTAACCGTAAAATTACTGATTCACAGAAACTGCATAACATACACATCACAGAATGGTACAGCATATCACGCAAGATGCTTATAAAACAATGAATCATGTCAATTACCCTACACATATTAAAAAAAAAATAAGCCATCATCCCTAATTGCAGCATTTAATTAGTTTTGGTAAAAGGATGATTATTTTGCTAAATGATATGTGGTTTTGGTCTAGCGTGTCAGTGCTGTCATCACTGTGTGTAAGATTGAGCCGGGAGCAAATGCATGATCTCTCTTGCAAAACAGTGAAACATGTCCAGAACATGCTGAAGTAATGAAGAAGATGGTGTATCCGTGTATCAGCATGATCGCTCCAAATATAGCTGCTGCTCATCCACACATGCAGCCAGCAGTGTCAGTGTTTCCATGCATCCTCACATTCCAGCAGAAATACACTATATTGCCAAAAGCATTGGGTGGCCCCCTTCTAATGAACAGGTTTGACTACTTTAGTAATTTCCATGAGTATAAATCTTTATGTTAAAGCATATAATGATATTCTAGGGAATTGTGTACTTCTAATATTATAGCAACAGTTTGGACAGGACCCTTTTCTATTCTAACATGACAGTGCCTCTGTGTATAAGGCAAGGTTCAAAAAGAAAATTATTGATTCAGTCAGTGTGGAAGAACTTGACTGGTCTGCATAAAACCAAGTTTTAATCCCAGTTTAACACCTCTGGTGTGACTGTAAATGCAGACCTTGAGCCAAAAACTCATCAGCAAACACCAATGACTTGTACATATGGGTACAGTCATTTTAGATACTTCCAAAACTGTTGCGACGGAGATGGAAATACATTTTTTAAATACATGAATTATGTTCCCATCGTTGTTGCCACAGATTTGGAAGTGCATTTTTCTGTTCTAAAGAAGGGGTTGTCCCAATACTTTTGTCTATATAGTGTATGTACAAGTCATTTGTTGGCAAGTCATTTGAGTTTTTGGCTCAAGGCCTGCATTTACAGTCATACCAGAGGTGTTAAACTGGGATTAGGACTTGGTTTTATGCAGACCATTCAAGTTCTTCCACACTGACTGAATCAGTAATTTTCTTTTTGAACCTTGCCTTATACACCGAGGCATTGGCATGTTAGAATAGAAAAGGGTCCTGTCCAAACTGTTGCTATAATATTAGAAGCACACAATTTCCTAGAATATCATTATGTGCTTTAACATTAAGATTTGTACTCATAGAAATTACTAAAGTAGTCAAACTTGTTCATTAGAAGGGGGCGACCCAATACTTTTGGCAATATAGTGTACCTGCTACAGCAGGTGAAGCAGCCTGATCGATAAAGATAGATTCAGCAGAAGAAACAGTGGCTGTTTAATACTTTTGATCAGTATTTAATAAATCAGTATTTTGGTCTTGTTTCCCACTACAAATATCTAATTGCTACAACAAGATGTATTTATTAGAGAAACTGTGTTGAAATGTTGAAATTAATTTCTATATATTAATTTCTATTAATCTCTATAAATTTAGTCGTTATATTGAATTATATTAGCAGTTCAAGAGAAGTAGACAAAACATAAGGGGTAAAATTAATTACAGAGTAAATTATATTATATTATATTATATTTTAAGACTTGTTTTCAGATAATTAATATTGAATACATCTTTTTTTAACCCAACTTTCTTTTTCCATTTTCTTGTTTTAACCACAAATATCACTAAGCTTGATTTAAGCTTAAAAAGTAAAACAACAAACAATAACACAATTTATCAATGGGGTAAGGAAAGTAAATTAAGTTTCATAATGTTTTATGTCATTTTTCATTGTAAAACTTGTTTTCTCCAAATTAGTCTTTAATAAAGTGTCAAATTATATTAATATATATCAAGACTTGTTTTCTGAAAATATCTTGAATACATATTGTTGGAATCAGCATTTATAGACATTCTAAACTCTATTGGTGTTAAACAGCACGTGTCAGGACCTACTCATTGTCGAAATCATACTCTAGATTTAATACTGTCGCATGGAATTGATGTCAGTGGCATTGAAATTTTGCAGCAGAGCAATGATATCTCAGATCATTATCTAGTTTCGTGTATATTCCATATAGCTAAAGCTGTAAAGCCAACTCCTTGTTACAAATATGGTAGAACCATCACTTCTACCACAAAAGACTGCTTTATAAATAATCTTCCTGACTTATCTCAGTTCCTCAGCATATCCAATAGCTCACAAACTATGGACTCTCTCTTTTCTAGCATTTTAGATACAGTTGCTCCGTTACGCTTAAGGAAGATTAAGGAAAAGAGTCCAACATCGTGGTATAATGAGCATACTCGGGCCCTAAAGAGAGCAGCCTGGAAAATGGAGCGCAACTGGAGAAAAACAAAATTAGAGGTATTTCGTATTGCTTGGTGGGAAATATTCTCTCCTACAGGAAAGCCTTAAAAACTGCTAGATCTGCTTACTTTGTCTCTCTCTTAGAAGAAAACAAACACAACCCTAAGTATTTATTCAATACAGTGGCTAAATTAACAAAACATATAACATCAGCAGGTGAAGACATTACCCAGCAGCACAGTAGTAATGACTTTATGAACTACTTTACTTCCAAGATCGAAACTATTAGAGATAAAATTGTAATCATGCAGCTATCAGCCACAGTATCGCATCAGATAGTACGCTATAGATCCCCTTAGGAACAATTTCACTCATTCTCTTCTATTGGAAATGAAGAATTCTATAAACTTGTTAAATCATCTAAACCAACTACTTGTATGTTAGACCCTGTTCCATCTTAGCTCCTAAAAAAGGTGCTTCCAGAAGTAATAGATCCTCGTTTGTCTATTAACTCATCATTGTCATTAGGATATGTCTCAAAAACCTTCAAACTGGCTGTTATTAAGCCTCTCATTAAAAAAAAACACAACTTGACCTCAAAGAATTATTTAATTACAGACCGATCTTGAATCTCCCTTTTCTAGAAAAGGTAGTATCATCACAACTATGTTCCTTCTTAGAGAAAAATGCTATATGTGAGGATTTCCAGTCAGGTTTTAGTACTGAGACTGCTCTCATTAGAGTTAAAAACGACCTGCTCTTATTATCTGATCGTGGTTGTATCTCTCTATTAGTGCTACTGGATCTTAGCGCAGCGTTTGACACTGTTGACCACAACACTCTTTTAAATAGACTAGAAAATTATGTTGGCATTAGAGGAAGTGTACTGGCGTGGTTCAAATCGTACTTATCTGACCGCCATCAATTCGTGGCAGTAAATGAAGAGGTATCATACCAATCACAAGTGCAGTATGGAGTACCTCAAGGCTCAGTACTAGGCCCCTTACTTTTCACGCTTTACATGTTACCCTTGGGAGATATCATTAGGAAACATGGTGTTAGCTTTCACTGTTATGCTGATGATACTCAGCTCTATATTTCTTCGCGACCCGATGAAACATACCAATTTGCAAATCTAACGGAATGTATAGTTGATATTAAAAACTGGATGTCTAGCAATTTATTACTACTAAATTCTGAAAAAACAGAGGTGTTAATTACTGGACCAAAAAACTTTTGCATGTAATAACCTAGATCACTGTCTAATACTTGATGGCTGCTCTGTAAATTCTTCGTCATCAGTTAGGAACCTAGGCGTACTTTTTGATAGCAATCTTTCCTTCGAAAAACATGTTTCTAGCATTTGTAAAACTGCATTTTTCCATCTTAAAAATATATCTAAATTACGACCTATGCTCTCAATGTCAAATGCAGAAACATTAATTCATGCGTTCATGACCTCGAGGCTAGATTATTGTAATGCTTTATTGGGTGGTTGCTCTGCGTGTTTAATAAACAAACTCCAGATGGTTCAAAATGCAGCAGCTAGAGTTCTTAATAGAACCAGAAAGTATGGCCACATTAGGTTCTGTCAACACTGCACTGGCTCCCTATTAAACATCGTATACATTTTAAGATCTTGCTAATTACCTAAAGGCCCTGAATGGTTTGGCACCTCAGTATCACACTATAGTCCTTCACGTCCACTGTGATCTCAAAACTCTGGCCATTTGATAATACCTAGAATATCAAAATCAACTGCGGGCGGGAGATTGTTTTCCTATTTAGTGCCCAAACTCTGGAACAATCTACCTAACACTGTTTGGGAAGCAGACACACTCTGTCAATTTAAATCTAGATTAAAGACCCATCTCTTTAACCTGGCTTACACAAAATACACTATTGCATTTCTATAACTCAAATCCGTTAAAGGATTGTTAGGCTGCACTAATTAGGTCAACCGGAACACTTCCCAAAACACCAGATGTACTTGTTACATCATTAGAAGAATGGCATCTACGCTAATATTAGTCTTTCTTTCTTATTCTGAGGTCACCGTAGCCACCCAAATCCAGACTGTATCCAGATCAGATGGTCACTGCAGCCACCCGGATCCAGTCCGTATCCAGATCAGATGGTGGATCCGCACCTAGAGATGACCTCTACAGCCCTGAACGTCAGTGGGGACCAGGACAACTAGATGAGCCCCAGAGACTGATCCCCAATGAAGACCCTGTCTCCTAGTTGGCCATCAGGACAAGACCACAGGAAGCAGATGAGTCCTTTGGACAATCTGACTCTGCTGCAGCCTAGACTTAAACTGCTGATTTTGTCTGGCCAGAGGAGAATGACACTATTTCGACACACTATTTCCCCGTCTAAATACTGTAAAGCTGATATAAAGCCACCCAGCTTTATATCAAGATGATGTAAAGCTGCTATGACACAATTTGCATTGTTAAAAGTGCTATACAAATAATAGTTACTTGACTTGACATTATTATATTATATTATATTATATTATATTATATTATATTATATTATATTATATTTCAGAGAACCAACCTTTAAAAAACATACTTCTCACCAAACTTGCTTTGATTTAAGGTTAAAACAACGGGAAAAAAAAATTCAATGGGGTAGGAAAAAATAATTTTCATAATGTTTTATTATATATATAAATAAATAAATTAAGACTTATTTTCAGCTAATTCATCTTTGAATAAAATATTAAATTCTCATATTATATTAATTATATTATATTACAACTTTCAGAGTCATTTTTTAACCATATATCTCACTAAACTTGCTTTGATTTAAGCTTAAAACAAGAAAAAAAGTCAATGCGGTAAGAAAAATAAAGTTTCATAGTTTATTTTAGTATGTACGATATTAAGACTTGTTTACAAAGAATTAATCTTGAATAAAGTTTTTTTTTACCCCACTGTTGCTTTTTCTTCTTTTAACCATAAATATCACTATTTGCTTTGATTTATACTTAAAGCAAGGGGGGAAAATACATTTTTAAAAATTGGTTTGGAAAAATAAATTTAGGCTATGTGTCGTAAACAAGTCTTAAACAGTTCACCCAGAAATGTTTCCATTACCCAAGGGTAAATCTTTTTTCAACCTGTTTTTAAAAGCATTCTTCATTTTTGGGAACTGTTCTTTTAATATCCCACTCAATGTTTTTTGTTTTGTTTTGTTTCTCTGCATGTTTGGATGTTTTACAGAAAAATGATTCAGATTATTTTGCATTGAAGGTGCACAGAACAATCAGATGTCAAATGAATCTGAATCCGCTGATTGATTATGTAGGTTCAAGCCGAAAGGTCACGTGCTCGTTCTGTGTCTGCGCATCCTATGTGTGAAGCTGAAAGCTGATTGCGTAATTGGAGTAACACGGGCAGTGGATTTTTGGAGCAGTTTGTGTGGCTCAAACCCCGATGAGTGAGTTATATAAGAGAGAAGAGGGATGAATTCAGGTCGAGGAGCGGCGAGAGCGCGAGACGGAGGCAGACAGAGCGCTTGAGATCTAACGAGACACCCTGAAGTGTCGCATACGGAGAGTTTTTGATAGTCTTGGTGAGCTAGGCTGGATTAACCCTAGACCTGGTCCCACTGGATTATGACGGTTCTGCTCCAACACGCTCTATTCCTGACTACAGCGCGCGCTGGGCCAAAAATAAAACGCAATAACTGGCTTCTCACATGCCGCAATGTTGTGTTTTGGTGACGTCAGCGTAACTCTTTGCTTAGAGATAATGGGTTTGCGAAGGTGGTCCGACCCGAACGACACTGCAGCGCCACCCAGCGGCCATCAGGTGAACTGCAGCTCAAATCTGCGAGTGTTTGCATGGAAACATGGTGGTTCAGATTGTAAATATGAGCAAAGGTTATTGCAGGAGCGCGTGTCTACATTTATGATGGCCATAGTGAGAGGTTTCCGTGTCAAAACATTGTCACATATTACTTAACACACTGAGACATGCGAAATGATAGGGTGAAACATTATCTGTGTGCATATTACCATATGATTACCATAATAATGTGACTTAAATCTCATTATATGAGCAGTTAATAATACAGGGTACAATTATTGTAATATTTAATTTTAATTATATATTTATTAACTTGTTATATTACATTATTTTTAGCATGATATAATTAGATATATAATGATTTATAGTTATTCATATCTATTTGGTTATTTATTGGCATGTTATAAAGCTTTAAAAAAGTTTTAATATAATTACAAATAAGATAAAAAAAAGGCCTATATTTATTAATATATTATTATATTACATTATATTGAAACCATTTTTATATAATTATTGTATATAAATATATTATGTAATTATTAAAGCCAATTATTTAAACTGACCAATATAATAAAGACTTATATAAATGCTGGCTGATCCAAGATCACCCATGTTAATTTTACAGATATCATGTTTCATAGCATTCTATAGCCTCTATGTAAAATGAAAGAATGAAGCCCTTTAAACATTGTGTAAGTGCACAGACTGCATGTTAAAGGACAAATTTAGACTAATGAAATACTAATCACTGAAGAACACAGCCTGTGCGACACTGACATCTACTGATGAGATTCAGAACATGACACAGACCAGCAGACCCTCTTGTAATATTCATCATGTAACCTGTTTGATGTACTGAAATCACACAGCTGATTTTTAACCTTTATTTAACTAGGCAGGGTTATTTTTTACAACACTGTATTGGAAGTGTTTCTGGCGAAATGATAGGGAACAAATGTGAATGTATAACAACTAAATTCTATAAACTACATCAGAAGTTAAATAAATTTATATTATGGGTAATACACAAATTATACAGAGTATGTTAATTATAAACAAACTACAGCTGCCAATATTCACTGACGGACATGTTATTTTATTATCTTTACAGGCTGACCGATAGTGGACCGATAACAATGACTACCACACTGCCCGGTAACTGATCAATTAATAATATTTTTTAAAATGGATACTGAATGACAACAAACATAACACTCCAAATAAAATAGTGCTTAACTTTATTACAAGAAAAAAGTACTGAATCAAGAAAATGTAGGCTACTGTACCTTTTAAATATAAATAGGCCTACATACATATTAGGCTATTATATTGTTAATTATACCTTGATCACTCGGATTAAAGGGTTAGTTCACCCAAAAATTAAAATTAGCCCATGTTTTACTCACCCTCATAGGAGTTAGCATAGGTGTATATATCGACTTCGGAATTATATTAAAAATTGTCCTGGCTCTTCTAAGCTCTATCATTGCAGTGGGTGGGTGTTTTTGTTCAACAGTCCAAAAGTAGTCAAATAAAGTGCACGCATCCATAATAAAACATGCCTCACACAGCTCCGGGGGGGGTGAATAAAGGCCTCCTGTAGTGAATCGATGCGTTTTTCTAAGGAAAATATCCATATTTAAAATTTAATAAATACTTTTTTCTCAATTCTGCTGACTGTCGTATGTGCAAGCCGTTCCAGCGGATGACGTAAGACGTATGCGTCGCACACGCGCTCTTTATTTGACTACGTTTGGACTGTTGAACAAAAATACCCACCTACTCCCATTCTGTTACGGGGCTGACGAGACGTGAGACGTGCGGATCCATATGCAAAGCTTTATTCAAAAACATGGTCAGAAAACAGGCAGGGTCAGACAGTGGCAAACAGGTATGGTAAGGGCAAGACACAGAGCAATCCGTGGAGCAAGCGAGGGTCGACGATCGGCGTACAGTATCCAAAGGGGCTAGGCAGAGAGATAATCCAGAGACGAGAGCAATAATCCAAACGGGGTGCGAACACAGTCCAAACGGCAAGGCAAAGGGGTAAATCCAGGAAACACGGGCGAAGATCAAAACGCAAGGCAAGGCGAGACTATGACTAGAACTATGGCTAGGGCTCCGTAAAGTTGCTATCTCTAGGAGAGTGATAAACGCATGCAATACTTGGCGATAATACTGAGAATGTCCATGGCTTAAGTAGTGTGTGATTGGGTGATCAGTGGAATCAGGTGTGTGTCGTCAGTGCAATGGATTATGGGAACTGTTGTCCCTGGGTGACAAGCAACAGTTAGTGTGGTGCAAGAGTCCATGTGGTGAGTGGGTGACCTCTGGTGGTGATTGTCCGGAATAGCATGGACCAGGTTCGTGACACATTCTAACGCTTGGAAGAGCAAAGAAAAATTTTTAATATAACTCCGATTGGATTCGTTTGAAAGAAGAAAGTCATAAACACCTAGGATGCTTTGAGGGTGAGTTAGACATGGGCTAAATTTCATTTTTGGGTGAACTAACCCAGCTAGTTCATGTGCATTAACGAATGATAACGGATCATTAAAAAAAATGTATTACTAAATGTTGAAATTAATCTAACACTGAACTACATACCAATCGACTATTGTAAAGCATTAGCATTTATATAAATCAAAACAGTCACGCTTAAAAATTAACATCTTTAAATATCTAGCCTATACAAAGGCACTGAAATTACACAGGTGGTATGTACACTCTTCCATTCCATTTGCTTCTATTTTAGAACGTTTGATTATTTAACAGTGATGATAAAAAAGAATTGAAAGATGCATTACTGGTGTATTTCTGTCACTGCATGAATGTAGGCCATCAGTTTGCTTTCTCACATTACTAGCTATAAACTTTGCTTGCTAACTAATGCTTGATATGATAATCCTGACATTCAATATTTGGGTCGGACTCACGTGTTTCGGTCACATAATTTTAACAGCTTGAGATGCTGCTAATGTTTGTGTCCTCTAAGCCTTAAAGGGGTCATCGGATGCCCATTTTACACAAGTTTATGATTCTTTAGGGTCTTAATGAAAGGTCTGTAACATACTGTGGTTAAAATTTCTCAATGGTAGTGTAAAAAACACCTTCTTTACCCTGTCAAAATCAGCTTCAGCATGCTTTTCTAGTCCATGTTTCTTTAAATCCTAGTGAGCTCTGCTGACCCCACCCCTCTCTTCCGTGGAGTGACGAGCAGACCATAGATATGTGTAGATTCCCTTTTCGACCGCTCCAGATACATTGACGCGTCAGCCATCTCGCATTCACCATAATAATCAATGAATATTCAAAGATATACAAGCGTATAAGCGTATGCTGTTGTAGAAGCACACAGTCAATGCGCTCATTCACAGACCGTTCCAAAAATGGCGGATGGCTTACGTATCGTGGCCCATAGAAACTGTCGATAATGAGGCATCTAGGTATATATCTATGGAGCATACTAAACTTCAGCCACGAAACTGGCTAACTAGCACATTATTATTAGGAAAGGCAATTTGCAAAGATTCATAAAAACCCTTATACTCACTTCTTCTGTAGATAAAGCTGGATCACGAATGATTCACGTGAACATAGACGCATTTATGTAGATCGGGGATCAGTGCATTCCCTTCAAAGCGAAAGTAATGTTAATCCTCTGTGTCTTCAGCGGCTCAGATGTCTGGAGTAAATGACGACTGCTATATTCATTATTACATCAAACAACTAAACACTTCAATCGCTTAATCGGAGACATCTTCCCTCCGTTTCATTCGGAAGGGCTCATCCCTATGACCTAATCCCTTCAAAGGGTTTACCCTCCGGAGTGAGTGCTTTGAAGGGTTGAAGGGTGTAGGGGACCAAACACTGTTTCTTGAAGTGCCCTTCTGCGTCATCATCCCGTGCCCACACGGAGGCACTGTCATCATGGAAAGAATCAGTGCAAAGGATCATGGGAGCCCGAAGTGTCCATCAGTTGTACCCTTCAAAATCCTTCAGTCCGAAGGGCCCTTTGAAGTGGCCAGTTTTGAGCACTTCGGTTTGAAACAACCCTTCAATATGGCGGCCATGATTGTTTTCACTCTGAAGTGCCCTTCGGAGGGCGATATATCCCATTTGGAACGCACCGACAGTCTTCCCCTGCACCGGAGTCGACACAATGGCGGACAGCTCTCAGCTCACTCAGGGCGGGTCTAAGGTAAAACGGCCTTGTCAACCAACTATCGTGGGAGGGGCCTGTACAGAACTACGTCATACTGACAGGAATCTCAGAACAGCCTGATTTGAGAAAGGGGATTTTAAAATAGGGATTTTAAAAAAAGCCTCTGGGTGGATTTTTTAACATTATAGGATGGATGTGTAGACACACTTCCAACACACATTTTTGTTCAAACAACTTGTAAAGTGAATTTTGCATCCGATGACCCCTTTAACAGTAAACATACTACTGTCTTTTCTCCACTAATGCAGCATCTAGTCAACAAATGAATTCCTTTATAATGATATGAAAACATGTAAAGTACTCTATACACACTATTTCGTTACCGATGTTTTGGATCAGCATCTGAAATTTCCTGAGCGCTCAGCCTCACGTGTCAAAACAAACAGCGAGGCCTCAGTGTTAGTTTCCGCCTCTAGAGGCCGCTCTCGCACGCTATGATAGCAGACCATTCCCAGTAGCTCCAGCAATGGAGCAGCCCAGAAAAACTATCGGCATGGATTTTTGCCGATAATAACCGATTATTCCAGCAATCTGCTGCCGATTGATTTGCAAAACCGATCAATCGGTAGACCTCTTGATATAATATTTTAGATTTCATTTTTAGATGTTCTGTTTTCCCTTTCATTTTAGTTAAAGATTTAGTTTTTTTTTCTTTCATTTTTAAATGTCTTTATAGTTTTGCTAATTTTTATTTTAAAGTTGAAAATGATTTAGTTTGAGTTATTTTCAGCTTTCATTGAAAATGAAAAATGTTAAAACCAATTAAAGTTGGTAAAGAGAAATAATTGTGCAAATTAAGTGTTAATTTCCTGCTGTTGTTTCCAGTCATAAGTGGCAGCAAAAGCAGAGAAAAGACAGTTTTTTTGAATGAAAATTCAGAAGAATACAACTGACTGATCTAGTACTGTATATGTTGCATTTTTCAAGTAATATGTTATCAGAGCAGGCAATATTTGAGCCATTGAACTTCATATCTTTCTGTTTATTACAAAACAGTTTAACGCTTTAAAGCTGCATATTGTGTGCATATGTATTTCTAAAGCGTCTAAATAGTCAGCATGATCACAGCTTTGCTGTTAAATCTGTTATTCACAATCAACTACATGTCTTCTGTTGTCTGATTGACAGTTTAGACTTTGTTTAGCAAGAAAGGTCGTTTAGTATAATTGTACAAACTTGTACAAAATGAACTTCCCAATCCTCAAAAGATCTCAAATATATTGAGGAATGTTTGTTTGTTCATCTCTCAATCATCATTGAATTGTATTGCATTTATAAGGTTATGATCATTTAAATATCATATTGGAGATATAGAGTGACGACTGACATATCATTTTATGTAAGTATCTGCTGTACTGTTATAAAGATCTCATTGATTTACATTACAAGCATCAGAATTTCTTCATATAAATATCAGCATCTGAATAAATCTGTGAATAACTCTGAATTGAGTCTTTGAATAAAACTGATCTGTTTTTTCCCTCCATATTCTCACTATATCAGACTATGAGTCATAAAAGCCTTATGCATCAAATAAGATGCAAAGCACATATGCATTTTTTAAAAGATTTTTTTTTTTTTCAATATTTTGCCTGATGGTTTAATAAACTGTTTCATTTATTTCAAAAAATGATTTATTTAATTTTTTTTCTTAATTTTTTTATGTGAGGCTTTAAAAAGAAAAATATGTTGGTTGCTTTGAATGTATGGTTTTTCAACAATTATTGAGTCTCGAACAATTTTTTTTTGTGGAAAAAAAAAAATAAATGCACTGACTTGAATTAAAAAAAACATATATGAAACTACCTAAATAAACCCTAATACCTTTTTGATCTAAAAAAAATCAAAGCACAAACACATGCTGTGCACATCAAACCTCACACAGTCTGGCAGTTGTCTTTTTTGTTCTCTGGCCAAAAATTTCTAATGCCAAACATGTAAATAAATGCATACAATTACACATTGTGTTTCTGAATAGACTCCACAGTGTTAT
>JAFVLL020016447.1:0-24241 GCA_021397915.2 Tor tambroides
ATATATATATATATATGACCCATTTCTTCTCACTCCTCACTCCTATCCCCTGCCCTTCATTTCAAATATTGAATTTGTATTTAAAATGGAAATAAAGACCAGTATTTTGTATATCCTGTCTATTTTAAAGACTTGAAGTTGTCTCCATGTTATGTGTTAATCTGGTTCTCAACTTTGTTACTAAATTAACAAACTCTGTCATAATAACGTTGTTTTTTCATCACTTCATTTCATTCATAACATCTTTTTCATCACTTCATCTTTTTAGTTAACCCTGTTGTCATGATTTTGTACTGTAAACAATTAATTATTGAAAAGTGGATATTTGTAGAAATATAAAAATGGTCAAACTGTTACTTTTTTCTACTTTTATATCTATAGCTATATCTTAATATCAATTTAATAATTTAACATAAATGGTTATATATATTCATTTTACGTTGAAATGACACACTGCAGTTTTTTTAAAAAACAAACAAAACAAAAAAAATGTATTAAAGACAAAGATCCATTCTTTGCCTGAAGAATGTTTAAATGTAAAATATTAAACATTAAAGAAAATCACCTTTTCTCACAACGGCAGCATCAGGCAGTGAGCTGTGGTTTGGACACTCATTTGGTCTACAGCAGGTGGCAGCACATGCCTAATGCAAACCTACCTAAACATTGCTAATTATGAGGACATGATATGAAAACAAAACCTCAGTTATTACAATTTCCCCTCAAGCGCTTAACATATTACCAGCGTCAAAATGTATATCAGGCCATACGCCACAGAAACATAAATGAAAATTAGGAATGCAAAGCAAGAATGCAAATAAAGGAGTAATTATCTTGACAACCTCAGCTAAGCAGCTGTTAAGTATTGTTTAAGTGTTAGCTTTGGGCGTTTACAAGTTAACTCATTAACAAGCAGTTTGTCTTCTATTAGCCGTTTATTGGTAAAGTAGTGGTTTATGAATATTTCTTTTAGTTTATTCAGCGAAGCCCTGATTCCACCAATCAGCTCGCAGCGCTCCAAACTTCCCACCAATCAGAGAAGCTCCTGTAACTTTCACTAGCACCTCGCGTCTGTCGCTCCGTGTTGATCCGCTGTCTGTCTGTAGGTGGTGAAGCCTCGATGGGGACACTTTTGTTTTTATGCTAATATTTTCTTTTACAAACTGCGGCGCTTTTGTCAACGCTCAGGTTTATATTGGGGGGAATGATGACAACATTTATCTGCGGTTGAGGAAGCTGCCGTGTTTCTGAAGAGCCTCTTGAGATTGTCTAAGCCTCTGCCATGAGTTGTTTGGATGTTATGTATCATCAGAGTTATGGAGCTCATCACTACTTGCCTGCGACATCAGCAGCAGCGGCTTACAAAGCGGCATATTACCATCAGCAGCAGCAGCAGCAGGTAGGTCATATATTGGGGCTGACACAGAAACCTCAAAGAAAGTTTTGCTTCAGACATTTTTGCGCTCTTACAGCTTCAGCTGTGCAAATGTTACATTCGTGGTCATTAATTTCAAAATTTTCAATCAAATATTTAAAATGTCTACTTGTTGTAAAACAAAACTACTACTACTACTACTAATTAAAAAAAAAACATTTTTAATGGAGTTGGAGTTGCAGTCAACAAGTGTTTAGACCCTGTTTAAAAACACCTCAGAGTCAGGATGCAGTTCATGAAGCTTATTTTTCCTTTAACATTTTAGTTATTCTCAAACTTCCATTTGTAGATTTGATGATTTATTGTTACTCTAAAAAGTGTAAAATAACAATAGTGATACGCGAAGGTGTCTCCAGACTGATTTATTATCTAAATAAAACCACATGACATTCAATATAGAATTCTTCAAATTCCATGCAGTGAATTACAGCTGAATGTGTGTTTATACAGTCTCTGGTACGGAAATCTTCATGGGCGTAGATCAGCGTACCACTAATGTGCCAAGTGTGGGCACTGGGCCATCAATTCAGAGACAATCCTCAACAATCTATTTTGGTCGAAGACCAGGTGCTGAATGTGTTCTATTAACCCCTGTCCAGTTATTCCTCATATTTAACTCTATCTGTGTGTGTTAGCAGAAGAAGTTCAGTGCCCACAGCAGGATGCAGGATTCTGAGGAGTTTCCCTCTCACTGTGGCCAGAGTAAGCAGTCTGGAGCGCTGAAGCCCCGTCCTGAGCCTGAGCTTTCACGAGAGGAGGAGCAGAGTGCTGGGGAAGAGGAGCGCTGCAAGGAGACGCAGCCTGCCGAGGCTGAGTACTTGAGTGCCAGGTGTGTGGTGTTCACCTATTTTCGTGGAGACATCGGGGATGTGGTGGACGAACATTTCTCACGTGCTTTGAGCCAGCCCAGCGCCTTCAGCAATGATGCCAAGACCAGCAGACTTCACTCTGGAGGACCATGGAAAGGTAAAAGACAGTGTTTTATGGGAATCTACAATATTTGTAATCCTAAAATGCAATAATAGGGCTTCTAGATAAATGTAGTTATTAACTGAATTGAAAAGCAATCATTTACACAGTTCATTATCAACCATTATGTTAAAAATCTGTCAAATTGACCCAAATTGGATTCAATTTAATGACAGTAATTGACATTAATAATTCGTACACATTACAAAAAATACATTTATATTTGTATTTAATTTTTTATTAACTTTTTTCACAAACTGTGCATTTTATAAACAGCACTGCAACTATTTCTTATATATTTTTAGTAGAAAAAGTGTGGAAAAGTACTTGTTCTGTGTGCTCTTCTGAAGCTCAAACAGTAAGATCATCCCAAAGGCAAAATCATGGGTTTGATTTCCATCAAAATTGGGCACTACAACATCAACACCAGTGTTGGGGAAAGTTACTGTTAAAAGTAATGCATAACAATATTGCGTTACTCCATTAAAAAGTAACTAATTGCATTAGTTAGTTTTTATGGAAAGTAATGCATTGTGTTACTTTTGCATTACTTTTTGTCACCTGGACTGGGCTTTCTTATTTATTTTTAATAACAGAAAATCCAAAAGTTATATTTTTGGCGACTGTAAAGGCCCTTTCACACCAAGAGTGACATGAATAAGCCTCAGGCTGAAGAAAATGCCTCTGCCTCTGCACTTACTCCCGATTTCTCTCAACGCGGGGACAGGAAAGGTGTCAGTGAATAAATAGGAAAACAAAGTAACTTGCATTACTTATTTGAAAAATAATTTATTTATTTAAATATTTTTTTCTTATTTACTTATTTAACTATTTTCTTGTTAATTTAAAAGTAATGCGTTACTTTACTAGTTACTTGGAAAAGTAATCTGATTACGTAACTCGCATTACTTGTAATGCATTACCCCCAACACTGCATAACACAGTGTACATATCTTTAGATGAAAGCATCTTCCAAATGTGTGAATATAAATACCCTTAGAGGGTAGTTGGGAAAATAACACAACAAAATACATACTTTTTTTTTTTTTTTGCCTTTAACCATGAAATTTGACCTGCAAAAGAACATCATAATCCTAATAGAAATTCTGTATATTCAGATTCCACAACACATTAGTTTGTCGAAACTTTGCATGCATGTTCATGAATCTAAAAGAGAAAAAGTGACAAAATATCAAGGAAAAAATATCAGTTAAACAGTATTATTAGATATGATAGTTCCAGACCTGGTCAATACTGCTAAGCTAAACACATTCTGTGTTAAAACTGATATAAATCTATATTGAAAAGTGTATATTTTTACCTTTTTAATCACTTTCTGCCTTTTAACTTCAGTTTAAGTGGCATGACAGGGTACTACCATTTAACTCAGATATACTAACTGTTTGTTGTGTTTCAGAAGGAAACTCGCACTCCGAGGGTCAGCCTTTACCATCGTCCCTGTGGGGCAGCGGCTACCCATCTCAGTCCAGCCCGTGTGTCCCCTCCTCTCACCCTGACTTCCCTCACACCGCTGCCTTCCACCCTACAGACACTGGCCTCTGGAGCAGCCACAGCCTTGCGCAGACCGGCCTGCCCCCTCCCTCTGCTCTCACTGACTCTTGGCACTACGGCCTGGGGGCCCAGGGTGGAGCGGGATACGCTCACGTACATGAGATGTACCCTCACATGCACCCCCGCCACCCACACCCACACGCCCACCACGTGCTGCATCACGCCCACAGCCCCGCTCTGGACCCGCGCTTCAGCCCGCTTCTGCTGCCCGGCATGAGAGCGTCCTGCAGCCCGACGTCCTGCACAGACCCAATCAAAACAGAGCTGGAACCAAGTAGCATCCCAGCACCAAGCTGGCCCGCTTCTTTCCATGGGTCAGTGGACATCTATCATGATACAGGTGAGACAAGATGAGGGAACAGATCAGGAATCCGTACATTTCTACAGCATGGGTGTATTTACATTGCTATGAATTGTGTAATTGATCATAATATAGTCATTTTTGTTGGAAGTAAGCATGTGATTATTGGAAGGTTTAGTGAAATTACTTTACAGTCATCACATATACTACGTTTCAAAAAATTTTGCTCAGTAAGACTAATATAAGTATTATGCTCAGCAAGACTGCATTTATTTGATTAAAAATACAGTAAAAACAGTAATATTGTGAAATATTATTACAATTATTAAAACAGCTGTTTTCTATTTTAATGTTTTTTAAAAATGTAATCTATTCCTGTGATGCAAAGCTGAATTTTCAGCATCATTACTCCAGTCTTCAGTGTCACATGATCCTTCAGAAATCATTCTGATATGCTGATTTGATCAAGAAACATTTCTTATTAATATCAGTGTTGAAAACATTTGTGCTGCTTAATATTTTTCAATTAATAAAAGTATTAATTTATGACTGACCCCAATCTTTTGAACAGTGATTCATAACAAATGAATCAATGCAAAAACAACTTCAAATTGTGTTATAGACACAAAACACTAAAAAGAAAGAATAGTTGCAACTCATATTGCCTAATAATCCCCTTTAATAACTAGTACTTCAAACGTTTCACATTATTCTATAATTTGCTTTTACATCTAAATAATGTAAAGCAGTCTTGCAATATTTATATACATATGGAATGCCGAAATATCACTACCATATCAGTTGCAGGCCAGTATTTATTGGATATGTTAGTCAATGTTGGATACTTGTACATATTGGATAATTGTTTAATTATTATTTTATCTATTTTTGCATTTTGATTACTTTTGCTGTCATCTAGTACACACATTTTATAAACATTTAAATAGAATTTAACAACACTTTAATGTAATCTTCAGAATTTAATGAACATCATTTTTTAAATTCTGTACATGTACTGTATAATATTGCGATGCCTAAATTCAGTTCATTTTATTGGTTTATTTTGAATTTATCCAAAATATCATGAAAATAACATAAACATAATTATCAGCCATAATTTGAATACTGTTGCATTCCTACTAATAAATATTCTGCTATATAAATGACATAGCAAAATCTCATCCTGCTGACACATTACTGTTTTCCTACATTATAAACGATCATACCACACAACCCAAATGTTACGTTGCTGAGGAAAGCAAACATGTTTTAAGGATTTATTTGCTTACCCACAGCGCTTGAGCAAGACAAAGCGAAGGCCAGTGTTTGGTTCTGAGGCAGAGAAGATTCACTGGACTCCGTGCCTGAGACTGGACCACTTCTGCGTGTGGACTTCTTCCTCACAAGACTTTCTTGGGAACTATTCAGGAGAACATCAGTCTCTATCAGTGAGACAAGCACAAAAACAGCTTTGGGGAAAACTTGTGTTTTTGTAAAGCATACCATCCTGCCTGAGCTTGTGCCCGCTCATGCGGAGATCCAATTCAGGATGCTTTTGTGAAGAGCTGTGGACCCCAAATGAAGTTTAAGAGGTATATCTCCCTTTTTCTTCACACAAAGGAGGTTTTCTTGAGACGGCTGATGCTTTAGAACGGCGTTTATGTACTTATCACAGGTTCTGTTGAAAGAACTGATTGTATTAGTACAGCAGGCAGAAATGTGTGGGAAAATCTTGATTTACTTTAATATATTTGTCTTGTGACTTTACTGATTGATGTTTTCTGTTCGTGATACGTCTCAATAGATTATTTTGATGTCAAATCATCCTGCCTTCGAGGAATACGTCATTAGTTTTACTGCTATACATGAACTGCTAAGTTTTATTGGCAAAAAATCTGTTTTGTTTGGATGGATTTATTAAATCATTACAGTGATTACTGTCTCTTTAAATGTTGTCAGTCGTAGTGCTTTGGCATTTATTTTAAATCTGTTTACTTTCCCTCGTCAATAAGGCATTTGAGAGGTCAGTGGCACCAAAACACACTGCTTATGCTGCTCTTGACCAATTTTGGGAAGGAAATACGGAGAACGCAAAATCCCAGAAGGGATAGTGTCATTCCATTCACAATCTGGGACGTGTCATAAATGGAGTTATATTGCAAAAATGTTTATGTGAATGCTCTTAAATGTCAAAAGTCGGTATGCGCTTCCTGTCTGGCGATCCAAGACGACTTGAACAATTGCAGTTAAAACAGACTCCTCTCATCCACTTGCAGATACGTCCTGATAAACCGAAAGAATGTGGCGATCGGCCCTTCTGTGTAACTTCGACCCAAATCCGCACGAAGAATGCGAAGAGCGTAGAATATGCAGTTGGGTGTGAAATCGAACATTATTTTGGAGAGCCGCAGCTTTAAATATTTTTATACAAGCACAGTGCCAGATATTGCATTATATTCGCCGTAAAAGCCAGCTGTTGGGCTGGTTGTCCTGTGGGTGGAGAAGCTGAGGCAGTGTGAATGCAGGGTTTGAGAGTGAGATCTCTGACCAGGTGGCGGCACTGACCCTCACATTCCTGCTGCTGCGCTCAGAGCATCAGCAGCTGCTTCATACTGAGGCACAATTAGACACCACACCATGTTAGATTTCTCAAACTAAAAAGTATGCTTGATTGAATGTACACTTGTGGTCTAATTCAAATATGTTTTTTTAAAAAAAAAAAAAAAAACTGTACTTGCAGGTAATTTAACATTAATAAATTGAAAGTTCACTGAAGTACACTTTTAAAAAGTACACTTTGTAGTAATGCCAAATTAAAAGTTGTGCTTTAAATTAGATTTTAAATCATTGTTTTAATATTTATTTGTCATGCTTTAAAGAAGTACACTTGTTTTGATGTGTTGACTAACATACTAAAGCACATGTACTTGATTATAATTTGAACTGTAGTGTGCTATTTCATATTATATTTAAAGTTATTTTAAATGTACTAAATATAAAAAAAAATTCTATTTAAATTTAAACATTTAAATATGTGACACATATCGATCATACAATTTTGGTAATATTTTAGTTTACATACATGCTTGTCAGTGCATTCAACAGTACACTTTAACCATATTTACAATTATGATATTAAAGTAATTAAACAGTAAAAAAAAAAAATCAAGTCTTTTTAATTCAAAATTTCACATTTAATTCAGTGTGTTAGTTGCTGTTTCTAATTAATTGGAAAATTTATTAGCAATTTCTGAGTGAAAATTGCTTTATTTTTTTAGCTTACATACAAAGATTTACTTAAGTATGTCTAAAAATGCGCTCTCTCTCTCTCTATATATATATATATATAAAGTTTAGTAATATATTTACAATATATTTAAAATATATTACATTTCTTTATCATGTTATTAAGTGTCTTAAAACATTATGTCCATTACATTGAGTTTGCACTTATTCCTTTAAAGTATATTATTTCTGTAATAAGTACACTTTATTATTATTGTTGTTGTTTTAAAGTTTTGTTAAACACAGAAATGAAAAAAGAACAGCTGAAAAAAAAACAGCTGAACTGCCTCAGTAATGTTTACAGAGCAACTACTGAAAATACTGAAGATTTAAAAAATGCTTTATAATCCGATTTTTTTTATTTTATTTTTTTAAGTATAGGAAATCAAATGTACAGGAAAAAAGAAAGGAGGGTTGCAGAATATTCCATCATTAGATTTCCTTCAAATGAGAGGTTCTAAGTACTCTTTTTAAAAGTAAATGCTGAAGTGTTGTGTTTTTTCAAGAGTCTAATCAACATATAAGTTTTAGAATTTTGTAGAACAAACAATTTTTAAATTGAAATGATGACAGTGATTTTATCCTTCACAGCGAGAGCCTTCTTCTGCACTCCTGTGTCTTAACAGTCATTGTGTTATAGCTTGGTTCATCCATATTCCTCAATGTTTTTGCCCATGTTGACCATTAAAGTAAAATGATGGGTCTTGAATGTTGGCTGTTATCTTGCTGTAGTGGATGAATAAGCCTGTTCATATCAGACGGGTACACCATCGCTCTGCTTTGCTAATTGCTGTACTTGATTATATAAGTTTTGCGATGGCCCTGTGATCACAGGCAGTAGAGCTCCTCAAGTGGCCCTAACAGGCCGCAAGCAGCAGATAAATGAGGGGTAAAGAGACCTGCCAGCTACATTCAGCCACTCTCCACAAGAGTGACATAAACAGCAGTAAACACATGGCAGCTCTAATGAACAGGAAGCTGGCAGAGACAGGTCAGTGTGTGGCACTGCATGAAACAAGAGTGTTTATAACTAAACCAGAAAGACCATTCATGTGACTGGTGTTCAAAATATGGAAGGACAACAGGGTGACACTAACTGCAAAGTGACTCTTACAATAAACAGTGGTGTTTATGATGTCAAAGTCTATTTGTCTTTGCAGGTTTATCTTAAAGGGATAGTTCACCCAAAAATGAAAATTCTGTCATTAATTACTCACCCTCATGTCGTTCCAAACCCGTAAGACCTTCATTCATCTTCAGACACAAATTAAGATATTTGCTTTCTGACCCTCCATAGACAGCAATGCAACTGACACGTTCAAGGCCCAGAAAGGTAGTAAGGACATCATTAAAATAGTCCATGTGACATCAGTGGTTCAACCTTGATTTTAAGAAGCTACGAGAATACTTTCTGTGTGCAAAGAAAACAAAAATAATGACTTTATTCAACAATTTCTTCTCTTCTGGGACAGTCTGCCGCCATTAACGAGAGTATATGCAATGACACATGCGTCATCAAAAATATCTTAATTTGTGATCTGAAGATGAACAAAGGTCTTACAGGTTTGGAACAACATGAGGGTGAGTAATTAATGACACAATTTTCATTTTTGGGTAAACTATCCCTTTAAATTACACGTTTTAAAATTACATCAGGAACTTTTAAATGTCAGGACTCACAAAACCGTTTTTGTTTTCTTTGCATCTTTGAAAAATCATTTTTTACAGTGCAACCTTTGGTTTATCTGGTAACATTTTCACTGTCCCCACCATTAACAATATGAATAAATAAAATATAAAAGTGTCATATGACAGATTTATTTATTTATTTTAGTGCTGTCAAACGATTAATCATGATTAATCGCATCCAAAATAAAAGTTTTTGTTTACATAATAAATATGTGTGCACTGTGTATATTTATTATGTATATATAAACACACACACACATTCATGTATATATTTAAGAAAATATGTTATGTTCATATATTAAATATATTTATATATATCATATAAATTATATGAATATAAATATATACATGAAAATACATGGAAATATTTTCAAAATATATACTGTGTGTGTGTGTTTATATATATTTTGGATGCGATTAATCACGATCAATCATTTGACAGCACTTTTTTATTTCTTTCTTTTATTTCTTTTTTAATTAAATGAATTCAATTTTTTGCTATTACTTTTGCCAGTCATAAAAACATAACCACATAAAAATACATAACCAGAAAATGTAAAATATAGTGAAAACACAGTTTCACAGTTCTGTCGATCTGTCTGCTCATTCTTCTTGCTGAACCATTTCTGATATATTTTGACCTCTCTGTTTAGTTGGTTATTGTTGACTTTTGTAATGTACTAATAATATTCAGCTTAAAAGATAGCCTACATATAGACAAATAATTTACATGAAATTGGAAATGAAACAAAAGAATATTTATTTCATTATATTTATTTATTTATTGATTGATTGATTTTTATTATTTTTTTTTTTTTACTTTTTTATCTGTCATGAGTGACCAGCAACATAATAATAACTTGTAAAGTCCTCAGCGCTTCTCAAATGGGCTTCTGTGCTGGGGACTAAGAGGTGAAGATGGCTCTTGCTGTCTCAGCAGTGTACGAGGAAGCTGAGTTTGTTCATGGGCTGCTCCACAGGCTCTGCTCCTCCTTCAGGAAACCGTCCATTGGAGAGACGGAGCCCCTGCCTGCAGGAGCATCAGACTGCAGCCCTCACATTAGCATGGGATTTCACTTCTATGCTAATTCCCGTCAGCTCTCCATGGCACCCCTCTAAGATATTACAGCCACTGATACAGGACAGGACAGGGTCTGATCTATCTTAAAAATCTAATGTAATTGAAATCTGATTATTTGAATTAAAAAAAACACTGTTCAAAATTAAGACAAATATTATCATAACACTTCGTAGTTGTCAAATGGATGTTAATATGTTAATGTGACGAACTTCAACGGTACCTGTGTGAACTCCTCAAGTTCTTCACACATCCACTACAAATCACCAAAACGCCAGATGAAAAAAATTAATGAATTTAGTTTTGAGGAAATGCTCATTTGCAGGTCACATATTGTTTGATATTTTGTTGTCTAATGCACTAATATGCATTTTAAGAGTGTCATGTCCATATGTCTAAATACATTTTGGGGTCACTATTGTATATGTAATTGACATTTATGACATTTATAGCAATGAATACAAAATAATTCATTCAATACTCTAAGTCAAAATTAATCTAATTATAAACTCAAGACACTCTTAAAAAGACCTTTTTTCTTTCATACTTGTAAGTTGTACATCCAAGTGCTGGAATAAGTCTATGAATTAATTCTTTTCATTACAGTTCAGAATCTGCCAATCAGCTCAGATACTTCCTTTAAACTCAGTGAAATGAAATGAATGGCTTGACTGTGTGTCAAACAAAAGCCCTGTGCGTAAAGACTGGAGGGTCATGCCAATTCACCCCAGGAGTCTGAAAACGGCCAGATAAAGCTCTCGAGTCACTTATTATTATGATTCTTTTGGCGCATTAATTGATCAAACTGTCACACAGACTGTTAACACACACAGCTATACTTTCTTAAAGCTACATTTATTAGTTGTGTTAATTATCATTCAGCCCATTTAAAACTAAGAGCAAGTTCATGTAATACATATGATTCTGCTTTATTTATGGACTAAAAAAAAGAATAAAATGTTCAACAATGTTATGTTTAAATATTTACGTTTACAAATCATTCATTTCAATTCGTGAGACAGAGTTGACTATTCATGCTTGTGACAGAAAGTACTATAAAAAATAGAATACATTTTGACTTAATTCAATTTTACATTTTAAGGACAAAATAGGGACTGTGAGACCTTTTGTATGAATAAAAGAGGTAAATGTCTAAAATGACCATTTTCCTTCTGGCAGGACAAATTTAAAATAAAGATAAGAAAAGAAAAAAGATACATTTATATTTTTGTTTTTAATATATGTATTAATCTATATGAAGTCTTGAGTTATGATCTGAGGAGAAAATTAAATTATTATTTTAATAAAATAAAAAATGTGCATTTGTGTTAAGAACATTCGAGTGACCATCGGTGATTTATTTTAAGTAATGTTGCTGTATTTTAAAACTATTGCCATCTAAATGGAAAGTCAGCACTACATGACTTTATAACAGTCTCATCATCATAAAAAGTCCATAATTTCTCAAATCAGCTTCAACTGAAATATTTTGAGAAAATAGACAAATAAAATAAAAAGAGAAAATAAAAGAGAAAAAACCCTATGCCACAATTGATTTAAAACACATTTATTTGGAGTATTTCTTTATTGCACAATGCACATTTCTTAATATTAAGCATAAAATGTGTTTTAATCTCACTATTGATGAAGACTGCATGATCTTAATATTATTGGTCTTCAAATGCAAGATATTTAAAGTGTACCTGAAGTATACTTGCAATAGTTCCACTTTTGCACAATCAAATATACTTCAGTATATCTTTAATTGGACCTCAGTACCACTTCCACACAATTAAAGTACAAAATTAGTTGTTCCAATTTAGCAGACTTTGAGTATACTAGTTTAGTATACTAAAAGTACAATTTCAGGGTATTTTTATCAAGCACATAAATATGTTAATGTATTTGTAGTATACTTAGCACAAAATAAACATATTTAAAATTCATTTTAAGATTTTTTTTCACTAGGGTAGACAGATAAAATAATTTAAAATGAGATGGTATATTTGTGTTAAGAACATTCTAGTGATCATCTGTCAATTATTTCAAAGAAGAACTTTGCTGTTGCTATTGGCATATAAAGTTACAGCTACATGATTTTCTAAGTCTTATCATAAAAAGTCTATAATTTCTCAGATCAGCTTCTAAAGAAATATTTTGAGGAAATATACATATTAAATGGTCAAAGTGTCAATTCCGGAAAAGCGATTTTTTTTGTGCTTAATGCTAGATAAACACATGAAAAGCACAGTGTCAAATTCCCAAGTCCCAGTAAAAGAGGGTGAGCCTGCAGAGGGGCTTGACTTCTCGCCCCTGGAGTGCTGAGCTGTCAAAACAGAGCTTTCTTCCTCGTCTCTCAGGCACATTCCTGCGTAATTGAGCTGATGATTAGTCTAACAATCACCAACACAATGCCAGCTGCCAGGATGTGAAACTGCCTAAATACAGGCATCCCAGTTTGACCGGGCTCGTTTGGCACCGCTCTGTTTGTTCAGTGGGCTCGAGCGGCATATGGCAATCATAAAGACCACTTTAACCAAATATGATCTGATCTCTCACATCCACATGCCAATAACTCTTTCAATTTGACAGATACATTTTGAATAATTTACTTTCCTCGTGCAAGCCAGCAGATATAAAATGGCTCTGTTTGGATGTTAAGGGCAGGGTCAATTTTCTCCAGCCATCATGTCAACACCCTCCTAAGTTGAATTAAATGAAGCGTGGTGCTTGAATTAAACTGCTTATGTCCTCAGATTGGAGCTCTTTCTTGTTTTTAGTGCCACCTGACCATTCAGTAATTAAGTGAGCAAAAACAGGCCACTCAGTGGTGTAGAGCAAACTATATATGATTAGTGCTGCTCTGAATCTTTATATTGGACTTGTATTTGCCATTTTAGAAGGATTGGTTAATGATGTTCATGGAATTTCTAATTCTGAACTGATTTCACTGTATTTTGTACACATCTGACCACACATCATACTTCTGGACATTCATGTACACTTTTAAAAATAAAGGTTCCAAAAGAAGGTTTTTGTGTTGATGCAATAGAATAACCATTTTTGTCTCCCCAAAGAACCTTTCAGTGAACAGTTCTTAAAATAACCAATTTTTTTATTTTTTTTATTTTTTTTAATCTAAACAACATGTAAAGAACCTTTCTGACCAATGGAAAGGTTCCACATTCCAAGTTTTTTTTTAGAATCTACCCTAGTGAAAATAAATATACTAAAATGCATTTGAAATGCATTTGTTTCATGCTAAGTATACTATGAATACATTTACATATTTATGTGCTTAATAAAAAATACCCTGCAATTGTACTTTTGGTATACTAAACTAATATACTTAAAGTCTGCTAAATTGTAACAACTGAATTTGTACTTAATGCACTTTAATTGTGCGGAAGTAGTGCTGAAGTCCAACTAAAGATATACTGAAGTATACTTCATTGTGCTAAAGTGGAACTATTGCAAGTATACTTTAAATATCTTGCATTTAAAGACTGATATTATTGAAAGATCATATAATCCTCTTCAATAGTGACAATAAAACACATTTTAGGCTTAAGATTAAGAAATGTGCATTGTGCACAAGTAGTACTCCAAATAAAGTTTAATTATAATTTTTATATAAGTAAGTCTACTTTTTTTATAAGGGTATAGATGCCAACAAAGAACCTTTTATGTAATATATGCATATGTACAGAAGCCTACCTGTTGGAATCAACCTATTCAAAAGCTTGAAGAGTGTTTATATACAGTACATGTAGCATGCGCTTGCAGAAGAATGCATATTTGCACAGGACTGTTAAATTAGTGGTGTGAACGTGGTCTGCGGAAATGTCGGCAGCTGGCGTGGCAGTAAATCAAAGTGAAACACAGAGCTAATACATGGGCTAAAGTCGACACTGATGAGTGTTTAAAATCAGCCTTTAGGAATATCCCATCAACATTTCTGCTCAGTCCACCTGCAGAGCGCATGCCCACCCACAGCGTAATGAGAGTGCATACCTCGCACTTAATGACAGTTTAGTTTCCTCCCTATTTCACACTGTGCAATAAAACCTAATGATGCTATCAAATATTCAACACCTGATAGTGGCCGTACTTTATTTAATATGCAAAAACTATATGAAAATGGTTCATCCATACTGCATTTAAAATGTCAACAAAAGATTGTGTGTTGGAATGTATGAATTATGTATTATATAGTGGAGTTAAAGAGTCACATTCTTGGATGCATATCTAATAATAGTGGTTTGGATATTCATGAGATGATTTGATTTTAGCTGAAGTGAGCTCTTCTTACTGTGACAGTCCTCATAGAGTAACCTAGGGTTAAGTCGAGGTAACTCAAGGGTACAATGGTCAGGAATTACCTCTTTTGGGCTTTGAACCTACAACCATCCAGTTACCTGCACCAGTTTTTAACCTCTGTGGTACATTATGGGAATGGAATTCCATTGGCAAATGATCATTTCAATAAGAAATACATAAACAATTCAGTAACACTTTATTTTACTAGTTCATTTAAGACATTCTACTAATTTTTGCAACTACATGTCAACAATCAGTCATTAGAGTATCAGTAGACTTGACATTTCTAAAGTGGACTATCAAAATAAAGTGTAACTAACATTTCTTGCAAAAGGTGTTTACACAGACTTTTAATGGCTTTTCACAGCCTTTTAGAGGTGGCTTGAATGCTGTTTAAGCGTTTGTCTATAGCAATGGTGATATTTAATTTCTGACAGGTGTGAAAATGAGGCCAATTTGTCCAATCGATTGTTCTGTTGCTTAACATGCTGATAGTTCAGCTGATGAAAAGTCTTTCCAAAAGACCTTCAAAAACTTAAAGTCCAAAACCATTTTGAAAGTTTTTAAAATTACATGTGATCTTGGGCCTTCATACCATTGTAAAGACTGTAAATCTCTCTCTCACGGTCTTGTTTTCATCCACATCAGTGTCTATACTGAAAAGGTTTATATACAAAAAAAAGAGAGTAGTAGTCTAAACATATGTTCTTCATTTATTATTATATAACAAAAACAATGACACAATGCATAATATGTTTCTGTACATTGTCATGAACAACTAGCTAGTATTGTCATTAATCTCATGGTTGATTGAAAGCTGTATGTATTGGAGTCACTAAAAAGAGCTGACTCATTAGTCATTGGATTTGAGTCATTGGTTCAGAGGTCAGACTAGCTGGTTGTGTCGACATCTTTTTGATTATTTAAAAAGAACTGACTCGTAAGAGTCATTCATTTGGGATTTTGACTACATTAGTAGTGCTGAATTTTTTCAATTCACTAAAAATCACAAGAATCGCACAATGATCGGGCCACACTGGTCATACTATCTGTTTTGCGCTGTAGATTAATGGGAGAGTTCGCCCAAAAATTCAAATTCTGTCTTTAAATACTCACCCTCATGTCATTTCAAACTCATAAGATCTTTTTCATCTTCAGAACACAAATTAAGATATTTCTGATGAAATCTGAGAGCTCTCTGACCTTCCATAGAGAGCAACACAACTGTAACATTCCCAGGCCCAGAAAGGTAGTAAAGACATCATTAAAATAGTCCATGTGACATCAGTGGTTCAACCATAATTTTTCTAAGCTACGAGAATACTTTCAGTGTGCAAAGAAAACAAAAATAGTGACTTTATTCAACAGTTCTTCTCCCCCAAGTTAGCGTCTTCCACCATTAACGAGAGCACCACGACGTGTGTGCGTTCCTCTGTGCGTAAACAACGCATGTGCGTGGTGATGTTGACGTGCAGCACAAATGCGCTGCCCCTTGTTGCCAAGCATCTTTTTGCACACAAATAAGTATTCTCATAGCTTCGAAAAGTTATGGTTGAACCACTGATGTCACATGGACTATTTTAACTATGTTTTTACTAACTTTCTGGGCCTTGGACATAGTAGTTGTGTTGCTGTCTATGGAGGGTCAGAAAGCTCTTGGATTTCATCAAAAATATCTTAATTTGAGTTCTGAAGAGGAACAAAGGTCTTATGGGTTTGGAACATGAGGGTTAGTAATTAATGACAGAATTTTTATTTTTGGGTGAACTAACCCTTGAAGTAATGGTAGTAAACTCTGTCAGAGTAGTTTATTATGGTACTCAGCTTGCACTGGTTGAAAGAACCTTTGATGGAACCAAATATCATTTGTTTCTGATATTTTTTCTCTCAAATGCCATCCATGACTGTATGCTACATGATAGACTGCTCTAAACATTTCAACGAAATGGCCTGCATTAAAAGCAAACAGCCCCTTGTAATTATTTTAAAGCTTAAACTAAAAGCAAGTAACCATCTTGACCCCTCACGTTCTGCATTCTCACCAGGACACAGAAAACACTATTCTCATTCCCTTCCTCTGGGACACTTCCTAACTTTCGGTCTATGGTGGAAATACTATTGTTCAGAATTAACAACATTTTGAGAGCTCAGAATCAATTAACTGTAAACACGAGCTGCTATAAAGACAAGAGGCTCCATATTTAATAGGTTCATATCATTCTTCCACTGAGGTCCACTTTTAATGTTACAATGTTTCTTAGTGCTATAAAAAGTCATACTTTAGTTTTAACCATAACCATTTTCCACCTTTTCTTTTAATTTGAATTGAACAGTCCTTAATAAAACATCCGGTTTGCATGTTGCACACTTTCTGAGTGATTTCTGCTTACAAGCTTCAGGTTTGTCACCAAATGCAGTTGTAACAGCCCCATTCTTTTTAATACATTGTGAAATATGCTACTGTACATTAAGGCATTGTGACATGTTCACAAAACAATCTGTGCTGAAATGTATTTCTATAGTTCAAACTGTATGGTGCTGGGACAAGGTCATGGGTTCAATTCCCAGGAAATGCATGAGTTAATTAAAGCCATTGTAAGTTGCTTTGGATAAATGTGTCATTGTGCAGCACATACTGTTAAGATCATTGGTTTTATAGCAAAGATCAGTAGTTTAATTGCTTATTTCTAATGTTTGGATCTTCCAAATAATATACAGAGTGTAGGTGCTACACAGAACCTGAAATGGCACAAATTTCACAGCTTTTATTATTATGTCTTCTGGCGTTTAGGAATAATAGCATCTATCCTGCCCAATAGGCATTACTTTAGTATAAATTTGTCATGTGTTCAAATATATTCATCTGGTGTCAGAAAGTTCCAATTAATCAAATAAAGTCTTTACTAGAGAGGAAGGTTAGAGTTCTGAAGTTACAAAATGTTTTCATTGTATGTCAAGCTTTTATCTCAAAATATCAACAGATATTTTAACTCATGACCTGTGAACCTTTTAACAAAAAAATAAATAAAAATATAATAATAATAATAATAAACATTATGAATCTTGCTCTGGAAAAGCATGGTGAATCAATCTTTCCCTAAAAACATTTATTAACATTTTATATATTTGCTCATCCCATTCTAGCGCTTTTAAAATGCATGCCCAGTCCCAAACATGTTATTCCAAACCCTATGCAACTTATCCTTGTCGCAAGTGTGAATGCTATGTTGGAAATCTGAGTAGGGCTCTAGAGTCCAATACAAAGTCTCCTCCTGCAAAACTCTAAACCTTTCAGCTATAAACATTGCAGTTCCCGCCACGAAGAGCCAGTCCGCAGGGCTGCGGTGTCTAATTTGGACACAGACACACAGTAAGAGTTATTCACCCAAATATCTGAGCTCTGGCCCTTGGCCAGATAGAGAAAGTCTGGACACGGTCAGTGCTTAGAAGCTTCAAGAGAGGGATTCCTCTTTCCTCCCCAGAGCTGAAGACCAAACATTTTCATTAGTGGTGCAAATCACTGAGACTCAAGGTCATCTGATGAGAGGAAGAGATTCATTAGGAGGCCTGCTCCCGTTTGCAGACTGGCACCTCTGTTTCCTTTGCTCATGTCTAAACTCTCTGTGGTCTGCTGATGGATGGGTATTGAGCAGGTGGAAGCCAGTCTACAATGTAGCAGAGTTGATTCTTCAACAGGTTTATTCTCTCATTCACTCTATCCTGACTCCACAGCCTGGACATTTCAATCTTTTTGACTGTCTAAAATCTAACCATGTCTTCCTATACCAAACATGGATAGGTTTAAATGTAATTTCTGAGCTACTGTGGCACCAAACTGAATTGCAGTCTCTCAATCGCAACTTGACTGAGCTGGACATAAAAAGCCCGGCTACCACTGTAAGTTTAATATATACCAGTTTATCTGATTGCAGAACTTCTATCTGTAAGTATTCCCATTATTAATGGCGGTTAGTAGACACAGAATGGGAAATCTAACAGGGGTCAAGGTTTGTCTGGTTAGAATGGTCCTGTTAGCCCCCGACTTCCTTCTGTGGAACACAAATGAAGATTGTTAGGTCTCTTTAAGACTAAAGGAATGCGTGCAATAGTTGGGTTGTGCAAGGAAAAAATCCCATTCATTTGAAATGATATTTAACAAGAACTTTGTGAACTCTATGAGGCTGTTAATCAGTGGTAGGCATATATGTTTTTGTTGAAGCCATCAGCTTGCACAATTGCAATGTATATTTAAAATAATAGTGTTTACTAGTGGATTTCCTGGTGAAAAAAAAACTACATTACCCACGATTGTGCAGAGAAATATCCACCAAGCAGAGTATGACAACCAGCGTTGGCCACTCTTGCGCTCCACAGAGATTCAGTTATATGCTCCTTTACAAAACATGGCTAATCAGGTAGCATAGGGTTTGCTTTTCTATGAATGATATGTCATCGATATGTGAGCTGTGCTGAGCAAAATTTACTTCATTTTTCAAATGACCAATTTTGCATGGGAGCACGATTTAGCATGGGAGAAGCACTACATGACTTTTCTCTAGTGCGTTTTCCATCTTAGCTAGAGGCACTTAACTGAGTTTGTGAGCAAAGCATGAGCCCTGTTAGGTAATGAAAGGCAGCGCTCAGCCAAGGGCTAGAATAACAGAGCAGAGCATATGCATAGCTAAAATATTTCTCCACTTTAATAAGAGATTAGTAGGCACCCTCCACCTGTTTCTAGGGTTCAGGCGCTTGGCAACGGGCAGAGTGGGCTCAGCAAGAGAGTGCAGCCCCTACATCTGTTTGGCACGTTGTGCTTTTCAATCACAGTGCCGGGCCACAAGCTTCTCATGCTCACAATGAGATCACTGTGTTCTCCAGGGCTCAAACCGGCCCTCAACAACCACCGCAGCAAAGTAAACAAACTCAGGGGAATGTAAATTCACAACACCACCATGTATTTAAAATCTACTTACATGAGCCAATTACATTGTTGGCTAAAAAGGAAAAACAACTGTCACAGCCTGGTGAGATATGAATGATACTGTAGACAGTGGCCAAAATTAACCTGCCAATTGTGGGTGGAATTAGAACATTTACAGTGCAAAAATATTCCATTTTTATTCTTTTAAGATTAGAGTTTGTTTTCTATGATGATGGGATTATTTAATTGTTTTTTTCCTTGTATATTTATGACAAACACAGGTCACAGTTTGGGGGCCCGTGATATTAAAGGGGCATACTGAAGTCTGTATTGAAGTCAGTCTGCCAAAACGACAGCTTTTGAAATGTTCTACTCTATGATGTAATAGTGTGGATAAGCACCGCCTCCACAGAAGAAGATCAATGTCTGCTTCTACATCCCTGCTTGTTTAGCCCCGCCCACCGATTTGCACATGTAGTGTTTATGAGTGAGACAAATGCAGGTCTACGCAGGAACCAAACGATAAAGATATTTCAAAGACAACAAGAAGCTGTGCAGTGCCAAGTTGTGAAAATGTGAGGAGTATTTTGCATATAGTTCATGTCACCACAGAATCATGATGATGACATGGAAGTTTTGACAGATGTTTTTTTTTATATTAGACAGTTTGTATGTCTAAGATTTGAATCATGCACATCACTTACATCAGCAAACCAGGTACGTTAATGATGCAACTCCTTATAAAAACACCATCAACAACAGACAAATAAATCCATTTACTCACCAATGGCATTTTTACTGACTCACATTTGGACTGATAATTGATGGTTTAGGGGAAGTCGAGGGCGTATGCCATAAAATAAAAGCCCATGTACATGTAAAACTTAAGACGGTACTTGACATGGGAGTTTAGGATAGACAGGAGTGCCAGACAGGCATCTGAAATCACTTAGAGGTTGTGGCTGAGCAGCACTGAGGTATGTAGCAGCCAGAGGAATGCATTGACTTTGACTGCACTCTCTCACATAAACCAAACACATGCCATGACTCAACGCAGGTAAAAAGGAAAAGTGCACCAGCCAGAGCTCCACTGTAATGTGCAGGCCAGTCATTCATCATAGGCCTGTAATATGCAGCCCAGTCATTCATCACTAGCTTCCTTAAGACCTCCGAGGAAAAGAAGCTGTGACCATTGCCCAGGACATGCAGGATTACAGCAGCTTTAAGGTACAAGCAGCATGACAAATAAATTAAGCCCAGCAGAACATATATCTTATTCAGATGGCAATGACATGAACTATCGGCACGAATATAGCTTCACCTGTTGATGGACCGTTTTACTGGAATAAGTCACCACTACTCACATTTTACTATGTTGAATACAAAATAAAAGCATGAGAGTACAGTCAGTCAACCCTTACAGTGACCAATTGCAAAAGATATTGTGTCACAGTCTTAGTACACCCAAAAATGAATATTTGGTTATATTTGTTTTCGGTAACACTTTATTCTAAGGTGTCCTTATTATACATGTTACATGTACTTACTATCATAATAACAAATAACCCTAACCATATAGTAAGTACATGTAGTTACTTAATATTACTCAGTACTTAAATGTATAATTATACTGTAACAAGGACAACAAATAAAGTGTAACCCTATTTTACACTATGTGTACTTAGAGTTTAGATAACTTCATGGGTTAAAGTTAGACTTAAGGGTAAGTTCAGGGTTAGTACCTAGTTATTACAGAGTTATTGTAATTGCTATAAGTACATAATATGCACATGCGGAACAGGACTGTAAAATAAAGTGCTACCAAATATTCTATCATAATTTACATTTTTATTCCATAAAATCAAAGTGAATGTGGAATGATGCTGTCGAGCTCCAAAATAACAAAGGAGCACCTTAAAAAGTAGACTTATACAATATTAATTGTGCTATACAGCACTCTATAACTTATATGACACATGGAAAAAGACAGTCATAGAGGTTTGACTGACATGAAGGTAGATGAATGATGTCTGATTTTTCATTTTTGGCTTAACTTTTCCCTTAATCAAATGCAACAGACAGATATCGTGTTCATGTCAGTGTTGTGTTGGGTGGGTGTTGGGGGTGTTCTCTTTTCCTCCGCTTGTCATTGACCTGCTGGTTTCTGACGGCCCCCTGTAGATCCAAATCAGCCTAAATCTACAAACTGCCAATGCACTCCCACAGTGGTCCCACACTCCACCCTATCCCTACAAACATGGCCATTGTCAACTAACTGAGTTAGAACAGCCGCTAAGGTTCATGGAGGAAGTGATCCGTCAAAATCCTGTCTTGTCCCCAATTAGGCTCATCAACTGGGCCGGCCCTTAACAATTTAGCTCTGCAATTTAATAATGTGTTGAATGTACTACTCTTCATCCTTTCTGATATTTTACCTATGAACCAGATTAACAAGCACATCATTTACTTGTATTCAACCCCTTCACACATGCTAGGTGTTTCTCAACTGGTGGGTCTCAGAAGTGGAGTTGACAAAATTTTGTTATTATCTTGGTAAGTCGAACAGTCTAGGGTGTTTCCCTAAAAACTAACAAGTAGCTAAATATGAATACAGAGTTTGCCAGGCACATTAAACATCATCATGCCAAACAGGAAATCTCATCTACTCACTAGCGTGTTTATAATCACACTCTTGCAAACTACTCTAACTCAAATTTTCAGTGAAAATATTTTTTAAATAAAGGCCGAAAGAATTGTTGGAAGCTCAAAGGATTAGTTCACTTCCAGAATAAAAAATTCCTGATAATTTACTCACCCCCATGTCATCCAAGTTGTTCATGTCATTCTTTCTTCAGTCAAAAAGAAATTAAGGTTTTTGAGGAAAACATTTCAGGATTTTTCTTCATATAGTGGACTTCAATGGGAATCAACAGGTTGAAGGTCCAAATTGCAGTTTCAATGCGGCTTCAAAGTGTGATCCCAGCTGAGGAATAAGGGTTTTATCTAGCGAAACAATCTGTCATTTTCTAAAAAATGAACATTTATATGCTTCTAAACAACAAATGCTCGTCTTGCACTTGCTCGACTTCATGCATTATATAATCACGTTGGAAAAGTCACGTGTGGTTAGTTCTTTGTCTGTGTACTTAGGTTCAAAAAGGTAGTGTAGGGCGAAACACTCATCTCATTTTCTCCTCTACCTTGAAAATCATCCGACATCATTGTTTTACTTTTTTTTTTGTAAAGGACGTTTGACCTTCTTTGCATGTTCTCTTTGTAAACACTGGGTCAGTACTTCTGCCTGCGTGACCTTTCCAACGTGATTACCTAATGCGTGAAGTTGAGCTGGTGCAAGACGAGCATTAGTACATAAATTTTAATTTTTTTAAGAAAATGACTGATCGTTTCACTAGATAACACACGTATTCCTCGGCTGGGATTGTGTAGAGCCCTTTGAAGCTGCACTGAAACTGGAATTTGGACCTTCAACCCGCTGGTCCCCATTGAAGTGCACTACATGGAGAAAAATCCTGAAATGTTTTCCTCAAATCCTTAATTTATTTTCAACTGAAGAAAGAAAGACATGAACATCTTGGATGACATGGGGGTGAGTAAATTATCAGGAAATTTTTATTCTGGAAGTGAACTAATCCTTTAATGGTGGTAACATGGTGAAATAGTGTGACCATGGTGTAGATCACTTATAGCCTAGCTTTTTACTTCTGGCATTTGTATTTAGGCTTCAAAAGTTGAGTTCATTTGTGAAGATTATCAAGATGAATAAAACATGTTAGAATTGTAAACTTTCACTGGTCACAGAGCTTATTTTCTGCAATATTCCAAAAGCCAAACGCAGGACTCTATACAGAAGAAGCCGGTTTGAAGAATAGATGGATCTTGTTATACAGTCTATTCAAGTTCCTGATTCAAGTTTGAAACCCCACCAGCCAGAGTCCTCCAAACCGTATCTCAAACAGTAGAGCATTCCGCTAGAAATGCCAAGACCATGGGTTTGACTTCCAGGGTCAGGGAATGCATGAACTTACACATTCAATGCAATGTAAGTAACAGTGTCAGTGACAGTGCAAGGGTTTACAGTGTCTGCCAACTGCATTGCCTGCAAAGTAGATTGTAGAAACCAGTGGTTTCGTTCAGCAAGTCTGTGGCCAATCGCACTGATAGTTCACAACACATGCTGCCACCTGCACCCACTAACACAGTCAGGAGAGCCAGAGGAGGGAAGACATGACAGGAAGGAGGCACCTCACATATGTCAAATGTCCTCATGAAGCCAGGCCTCTTAAACAAGTGTCAATCAGTTGCTCTAGGAGCCAAGAGGAAGTCGAGTTGGTGAGGTGGGTGTGTGTAGAGCTGGGCCGGGGCTCCTGTCGCTCACACTAAGACAAGCCCGGCAGGGGACCTGATCCAAACCCTACCCCTACCCAGCAGGCTAGGCGAACCTCTCGGTAGGTAGGCCAAGCCCTAAACAAGCAAACCTGCCAGGACCCTGAGAGAGCAACCCTGTTGCTGTCGCTCCCCGAAGCTGGATGGCAAAACAATAGCTGTGTGAATACGGGACAATGGAATTAGCTCCCAATTTGTATCACTTCCCCGAAGGATTGAGATGTCTTATCCTGTTAGGAGCTCCTCTCTGCTGAGCGACACATCCTT
>JAFVLL020016448.1:0-19272 GCA_021397915.2 Tor tambroides
ATACAGCACTTTATGCAATACAGATTGTGTCAAAGCTGCTTTACAGTATTAAACAGGAAAATAGTGTGTCAATAATGCAAGGGGACAATAGTCAACATTCAGTTTTCCAGTTAAAGTCAGTTCATCATTGATTCAGTGATGTCATTGTCCAGCTCAGTTCAGTTCAAAAAGTATCTGTGCATTCATGTCGACAATACTGCTAGAAATTACAGTGGCAAGGAACCAAAACTCCATCAGTGCCAGAAATGAAGAAAAAAAACTTCAAGAGTCAGTTCTCCTCGCCAGATGAATCCAGCAAGGGCGTGGTTTAATTCCAGGCTGCATCACAAGTCAGAATTATCTGCATGCTATTCCCACATCAGTGATGTGTTGTGCCCTAAGAGGGCTACCCAATCTCCTCCGCACTGGCCATGGGACTGTGCAATAGATCTATTACTGGAAGAACCAGTGCCCAGAGGAAAGATCTACCCACTGTCCATCCCAGAACAGAAGTCCATGGAGATTTATATACAGTAAACCCATCAGCAAGGTTACATCCAACCACCCATCTACCCTGCTACCCACCTACCCAAGAGACTTCACCAAGTTGGACCTCTACAGCACCTACAATCTCATCAGAATTTGTGAAGGGGATGAATGGAAGACCGCTTTTGTGGACATTTTGAGTACTGCGTCATGCCGTATGGCCTTGTCATCACCCACCATCATAAAGTCTTCCAGAACTTTATGCACGGGGTTCTCTGGGAGTACCTTAATCGTTTTGTCAGTGTCTACATCAGTGATATCCTAGTGTACTCCCAGAGCCGAATATCACCACCACATTTTGGAGGTCCTCCAAAGATTAAGAGAATTCCATCTGTACTTCAAGGTGGAGAAATGTCATTTTCATCAGTCCGAAATCCAATTTCTTGGCTACAACATCAGTCAACATGACATCTCCATGAGCAAGAGGAAGATGTACACTATCTGCAACTGGCCACTCCCACCAGAGTGAAAAAAAAAAACTCTTCTTCTACCGCCGTTTCATCTTTGACTTCAGTTGCATCACCAGTCCACTAACATTCTTGCTCCATGGTGAGCCCAAGTCTCTGTCCTGGTCTCCTGTAGCCACAGAGGCTTTTTTCTCTCGCAGCAGACTCTTCTCTTTGCCACCAAAACTCCAAACATGCGCTTTCTTCTCCAAAAGTTAAGGCTGGTGGAGAGAAATTACGACATCAGGAATCAAGAGCTACTTGCCATCAAGCTCACCATTGAGCAATGGAGGCACTGGGTGGAGGGGACTCATCACCCTTTTACTGTTTTAACCGATCATAAGAATCTGCAATACCTCAGAGAAGCCAATGTCTCAATCCTTGCTGGGCCCACTGGGTGCTATTCTTTACTCGATTTGATTTCTAAATCATCCAGGTCCCAAGAATGTAAACGCAGATGCCCTGTCAAGACTCCTCTCTACCGATGACTTTCATGAATATCCTAAAACTATCCTCCCTCCGAGTGTGATTGCGAGCCCAATCCAGTGGAAAGAAGATGTACCTGAGTCCATTGTTTCTGAAAATCTTCCGCCGGACTGCCCTCATGGTCTTCAGTATGTTGCCAGATCCCAATGTCTCAGTCTAATCCAAGCTTCACATTCTTCAGTGGGCACAGTGTGCACCCTGGGGCCAACCAAACCCTCTCTCTATTACAATATGGTTTCTGGTGAGCGAACATGGCAAGAGACGTCAGGTTTGCCAGAGGATGTAAGGATTGTGCCATCTCAAAGACTCCTCGCCATCAGGCAAGCTCCATCCTCTGCCCGTTCCAAACCATCCTTAGGCTCATCTAGGCATTGTTTTTATTACTGACCTTCCCATCTCAGATGGTAATACCTGCATCCTAATAGTTGTGGACGGCTTTTCCAAATGTTGTCATCTGATCCCTCTTAAGTGTCTGCCCACCACAGTGCAGAGCTGTTATTGGAGACAATGTCTCCGACTGCATTCCACAATTCATTTCCAGAGTTTGGAGGGGTTTCTTCAAGCTCCTCGATTTTACTGTGACTTTATCCTCAGGTTATCACAGTCGAATTGGCAGATGGAACGTAAGCTCCAAAAGATTGGTTGCTACCTCTGAACCTTCTGTCATCGCCACCAGAACACTTGAAGTCAATTCTTTGCCTGGGCTGAGCACGCACAGAACTCCCTACGTCAACAGACCCCATTTGAATGCATACTTGGTTACCAACCACTGCTGATCCCGTGGTCCGGGGGAAACGTCCAAGGTACCATCTGTGGACTACTGGTTCCAGGAAAGCGAGAGAGTCTGGGACTGAACTAATCACTGTCTACAGTGAGCCTTTCATTGTCAGAAGGGTCATGCTGGTGTCTGTCAGACCTCAAAACCATCCTATGGTTGGAGGGGCAGTCGTGGCCTAATGGATAGAGAGTCGGACTTGTAAGGTCGCGGGAAGGTCCCGAAGGTCGAACCCGAACCCGAAGGTTGTGGGTTCGAGTCTCACGTCCGGCAGGGATTGTAGGTGGGGGGAGTGAATGTCCAGCACTCTCTCCACCCTCAATACCATGACTGAGGTGAGACCCTTGAGCAAAGCACCAAACCCCCAACTGCTCCCCGGGCGCCGCAGCACCACTGCTCTGGGTGTGTGTAAACACAGTGTGTTTGTGTGTGTGTTCATTTCTCACTGCTGTGTGTGTGCACTTGGATGGGTTAAATGCAGAGCACAAATTCCGAGTATGGGTCACCATAGGACAAACAACCTCTGCCACAAGTTGAGGACCATGGAGCTATGTACATGGTTCAAGACATTCTGGACTCCTGGCACCAAGGTGATCTTTTGGACTATTTGGTGGACTGGGAAAAATATGTCCAGAGGAAAGATCCTGGGTTCCCAGAAACAACATCCTCAACCCCTAACTACTTACCTTCTTCCACAAGAGACATCCTGATCATCCTGCATCTTGCAACAGAGGTCGGCCACCTCGATGTTAAACTATAATAATATCATAGTATAAGACACAAAAATAAAACTGAACACAAGACAAAATAAATATTATTTTATATTTAGACTATTTGGAAAATTGACATATGTTTTTACTCATTTGAAATTCATCAAATTTGTACCTGCCATTTTGAAAATTTATTTTGACAAGCAAAATACATATGTTTACAGTTAAAACAATTTTTATTATTATTAATGTACACATCTCAATTACAGTCGTGTATACAACACTGTACAAATACAGGGTCACATTAAATGCACATTAAATCCACTGACTCACCTTATCTTCTCCTCAAACCAATTTGGCATTATTCAGTGCATACAGTACTATGCAGGTCTACATATAATGATTGCTTTGATATGTCACTTGTGAAAACTACAGGTCATGAATTCTACTGTGTAATTCCTTCAGGGACTCTATTAGAATGAGAGCAAGTCATAACTAACAGAAAGCCCCATTCTGAGTATCTGTAAGAGGTGGTTCTTGGCCAAGACGAGCAGAAATATTTTCTTAATTTACCATCGAAAAAATCTCCTGATCTTAATGGTTTTCCCATCTGGAGGAGTTTTTGAACACTTAACAACTCACAGCTTTCATTAGACTGCTCTGTTAAAATGAGAAAGCTCAGTGATTTTCCAAAGTTCATCGTCCCACAATGCCAAGGTTTGGCAGGGAATGGCAAGCAGCCCTGACTCCAGACAAAAGTCTTTGTGTGAGAGAGAGACTAAAAATGCATTCAATACCAGCACCTGAAACCAATACACTGCAGTATTCCGCAACCTTAGTTTGAAAAAAAGCACAGGTTTTGGCAGGCGTGCTGAATTAATTCATATTACTTCTGTGTAAATGCATGCAACGTGCTGAATGCAGAAAATAATGAAAGAGTGCTAACGTTATGCTAATGTGCTTATGTTCAGTTCACATGTAGTCACCCTACAGATGACTAGGAAATATATGTCAAGTACAACTGAATTTATGATACGGCTAATTTAGTCACAATTCTATCATGTATATTAAACATAGCATATCTCATAAAGCTTAACATGTTTATAGTGCCATTCATAAAATCAGATCACTTGAGTTACTTCTGAAATGGGAGCTACAGCAAAAACTTTACAGTTTGAGAAAACTAGTCTAATATATGGAGAAATCGAGCAGTTTCCTAAATATCATTGGGCCAGGATGGTCAACTAGTGCTAAAATGAAAGCCTTATAATGAGACTGACTATTTATCCAGATTCTTTTTTCTTTTCTTTTTTTTTTATTTTAGCTAACAATTGAGATTAAACTGACTGCCAGCCAGTATCATGGTTTAATCATATCTGAGAAGTTTAAATTCATACCATGCAGAACTGTTACAGACTTCAAAGCAGAGCTTTTTGTACTAATTCATTGCCTTCAAAAATAAATAAATTAAGACAACTAATGTCAGAAATCTAATTGTCTGCTGTAAACTAGCTGAAATAAAAGTTTATTTTTTATTTGTATTTTTTTATATATATATCTACATATTTTATTTCAGTTAACCTTCAAAGGTAGATAATAACATAGGTAGATAATGGTTTTCTAAGGCTATAAAATAAGCTTGGACATATTCTTCAATATTTTATGCCTTCTTTGTTGAACACCATTATATAGGCACAGAGAACACTAGCTTTGTTTACAGGACCCCAATAAATTGGACTGAAAGCCCAGTTCAGATAAAATAAATCTCATAACCATGTCAATAGATCTGGCAAAAGTCATTACTTTTTACAATACTGTGTGGTAGTAAAAATATGGTGAGTAAATTACATGTTTCAGGCTCTCAACTTTTGAGTCATCATGAATCTAGTCCAATGACTGTCTTTTGACAACTTTAGAGCCAAATAAAAGCAAATTAAGATGATTGCAAACACAATGTTAATTCTCTTTTAATTAAAAATAACAGTAAATTAGTACCTTTCCTGTTGAATACACATCTGGGTCATTTTGCCTGAACTTCCCCTGCAGAGTCTCAGCCAGCTGACACAACAGGAATCCGTTATCTAACCTGTCCATGAAGCTCTCGGCTGTGATTTCCACACCTGATGGAAAAGATGAGAGAAAGAGATGAATATCCCACAAAAGACTTCGGTTTGACTGTGCTTGGTTGTACTTAACTTATTTTTATAATTCTTATCGATGCATTACTGAATTACAGTATATGAGTCAAATGAGTTTTCAGCATCTGGGAATAAATCTGTATATCAAATCAGGGTTGAGTAAATTTAAAATTTAGGAATGGGATAATCCATAAATTTATTCAATATCAATATTCAAGAACACTTTTTTCAGATATTCATAAATTGAGTGAAATATAATTTTGAGTGAAATAGAAACAAAGAAGTAACTAAGAAACAACATTCTAAGAAATAAATTATTTTTAAAACATTTATATAAAAACTCATTTCTGTAGGTAATGCTTCAAATATTACTATCATCTCTTGATTCTGGAAATATTCAATATGTTATGAATATGATAACATGTATAGGTATTCACATTTTAAAAAATGATATTCTCAAATTAATATTATCAAAAACTAAGCTTGTGGAATATATGTAAATTTATTTGTATTTAATCTTAATTCTTGTTTAAATTCAAATTTGAACAAAACATCTGCAAATCCAAATTCAATTCATATTCATATCAGGTTTTAAAGACATTCTCAATTCACACTCTTAATGACGCACAACCCTGTGTCAAATCCAGACATTTGATGCAGCTATGATTCACAGATAAACACATTTCAGTCTCAAAAGCAGACAAGTGCTTTGGAAGGAAACAGCTGATTTATTTTGCAACAGTATTCCAGATGAGACACACACACATACACACACACACACAGAGACATTGACTCAATTTTACACAGATCAACATGTGGCGGCTACATTTTACTGACTTCCAGACGATCATTCTTTCTGCATGATGTCACTGTGAAACAGGAGGTGGTGGCAGGGGGTTGGGGTATCTGTGGAAAGAGCGTATTTTCTCATCCACTATACTTTTTTTTTTTTAATAGAGAGGGGGCGTCAGTGGTCAAGGGGGTTCAGATGTTTTAATGAGTTCCAAATGTGGCAACTGAGCCCAGTGGAGAGGAGATGGGGAGCTTGTGAAATTATTTCTGAACGTGCCTCCTTTATACGCAGACAATATCTTACCCTCGCTCCCCCAAAATCTACACCACCTATCTCCATATTCAGAATCTCAGTAATTTAAGTAATACATATTGAGAGTGAACAGACTTTGATATTACTCAGCTGTCCTGGCAAAATTAAAGGGGCCATGAAATTGATTTTTTTTTTATCATTATTTTAATATGTTCCTTGAGGTTCACTTAAAATGTTTTTTTTTGTTTGTTTGTTTTTTTTGCACAAAAAAGTGTTATATTTGCAAAAAGTGATTATTTTAGACCCACATTCTGACCCTCTGTCCAAAATAATCAATTTTAAGGAGAGCTTGTTAAAAGTTTGTCAGTAAACTGATACTTATTTTGATTGGCTAACGCATCATCATATTGCATGTGAGTGTTTCTAATAAATTATCTATATAAAGCTATCATTTATAGACAACGGGCTATGAAACAGTTTATTTATGGTTTGCAACGCAGCTGCTGTCAGAACCAGTTCCAATTTGCTGAAAGAGGGCTCTTTCAAAAAACGTTTCTTTGCAAATTCTCCATTACATTGTGCCTCATTTACAAAACAATCTGCAATTAAATGCTCAAAACAAACATATAATCCTCCAATGTGATCCGAAATTGTTCCACTTGTTTCTGACATTGGGGTCATTCTGAAGACTGTATAGAGATGCCAACATCCTGTTTAAACTATATGTGTCAAAATGAACATTGCTTAACTCTTCCATTTGTCTTGTTGTCGGGAGTAGCTCAAGCGTTTGGAGAAACTGAACAGGCAACTGTATACTGTATCTAGTGTAGACAGTGTCAGTGATTATAACAGGTTCTGTTTACATTTGAAGTGACACGACACAACACTCGCATCTGGTGAAGAATTGCATCAACTGTTAAGCGAGTAAACGCCAGTGGGCGGGGCCTATGATGCGATGATGTAAAACTATTCATCTATGTCTTGCTCATATGGCAGAAATATGTAAATATATTTGCCTGTGACATCACAATCTATCCGTGAACTAAATTACAATAAGTTTTAACAACAATTATTCAAAACACAAATTTAGTGAAAATAACAATAGTAGGAAACCACAAAAAGCTAGTGTATGTTTCATGTATACAAGTGGCTTCTGGTAAGAGCAGCAAATGGTCAAATTGTTTTCCTGTAACAGATCATTTTCATAGATCTAAGCAGCTATTTGTCTAAAAAAACAACACAGAGACAGGCGTAAGCCACTAAAGAGTGTGGACAATCTGGATAGGGAACTAGTGGTTGGTGTGTGGTTGAATATGAAGCCCTTATGCGGCCCACTGCGGCTCCTGGCTTCCTTTTGCTCCAGGCAGACCAAAGACAAAGACCTGGTTTCAGCTGGCTGTTCATGGCCTGAGAGCTGCCAGAAATTCCACAGACATCCCCCTTCATCCACACACACACTGAAGCCAGGGCCACGACACACTACCATTCTTCTCTCTTCATAATTTGTCTCATAGTTGAAATGGTGAGCGGCATTCAGAATCTAATGATGGGAAATGTTGGACAAGAAAACATGGACACATGCAATCATGCCTGCGCATTCACATAAAACGATTACATTCATCAGAGAAAAAAACACCATCAAATGACTAAAAAAAAAAAATCAGCTTAATTTAAACAAAAGAAATGATAATATACAAAAGATAAACAAAGCAAAGCTGGATGCAACCTAAGCAACCTATGCAAATAATGAAACATGAATTTAAACATTGCCTCTCCACCATGAACAGAATACACCAGCAGAATGAAGAGGGCCTCAGCACATAGCCTTGTTGCACACCTAATGCATTAGTCAACCTTATGAAAATGTATGCATGAAAATCCACAGATTGCATTATTAATTGAATTACTAAAATCTACAGCATTTGCAGTTGAAAATCACACTGTAAAAAAATTACTTTAGTTGAGTTACCATTACTTATTTCAGTCAAGTTATTTCATTCACAATAAATACAATTTTTGATGTGAATAAAACCAGTTAATTTAGATATTACCACATAAAGAAAATGACTTAAGTTTACCTGACAAGCATTGTTTTGTAGTATTCAATGTTTAAATATCATTATTATTTTATTTGATGAAAATTGAATAAAATGGTTACACTTTATTTTATAGTACGTGTACTTACAGTGTACTTTCCAAATAAAGTACTGGATAGTTTAAGGTAACTGTATGGGTTAAGGTAAGGTTTAGGGGTAGGTTCGGGGTTAGTACCTAGTTATTACCCTATTATTGTATTTGCTATAATAAGTACATAGTATGCACATGTGGAAAAGAACTGTAAAAGAAAGTGCTATCAATAAAACAGCATAGCACACACTAGTTTATTTCAGCAGAAGTACAGTATTATAACCAACCTATATGGTATTAGCATTAGCCATATTACAAAGTGACAAATGAATCTGGCAAAAATATACGACTTTTGACGTAAGAAACAAAAGACTTCTGAAGCATTGTCTTATTCCTTTTAAATGTTGATATGTATACCTGTATTGCTGTTATAAAGCATTGTTTTTATTCCAATCTTAACTCGGAACGTATCATTTCATTTTGCAATTTAACAGAGAATCACTGATAAGAAAGATACAGAAACTGCTAAGGCATGGAGGCAGGAACAGCTTGACTTACCCAGCATGCTAGAGAGCCAGAGCGCGAGGTCTTCCTTCATGGGCAGCAAACTGGCCTCATGTCTGCTGGCCAGCCACTGACTGTATTGCTGCAGATCTGTGAGGCCCGGACCAGCCGACTGCGGCTTACCGCTCAGAGGACTGAACATTCTTCAGAAAACAGAACAAGAGAGGAACATCTACATCAGTACAACTAAATAGCATTAATTAAATCATTTGGATTTGACAAAATTCCTCAAATGATTTATTTCACTTTCCCACAGAGCACAAACGTCATCTGATCATTCAAGCACTATCTGTTGTTTCACAGTAGACTCTTATCCTCTATACAGATCTTCTCATCACAGTCCAGCTCCGGGCTCTATCTCCTCTGTCCTGTGATATAATATTCACTCGCTTTTTTTAAGACAGACACACTGTGTGACTTCTCTCCAGTCCTGCCCTATAGTGCGACTCTTTTCTGACGCATAGGCTCTTTACACAATTGAGCTCTTCCCAATGAAACATCAGAATTAGTTGCAATGCATTAGATATAATTTTGTCACATAAAAAAAAGAAAAAGAAAAATCCAAGCATTTAGCAGGAGTGTCATCTGTCTTGTTTGGTGTTTGGTGTTTTACTAAAGACAACTTTATGACTTGGCAGGACTGAAAATAAGAATAGTGGGTGAAAACTGAAAGTGAATGAAAGGGAACATCAAACACTAAGAAGGATTGTGTCCAAACAACACAGACCTACTTCAGCAAAAATGAGAGCAAACCTCAATATTCACCTTAAAGTCCTTGTTTCCACAAAAAAACAAACACAGAGAACTTCAAAAAGCCAGCATCCATGAAAGAACTGAGAACACCCATGCTAAAATGTGTGTGTGTGTGGGGGGGGGGGGGGGGTTGTGTTGTCATAATCATAAAACTTGGCCAAGATGAACTTCAGCATCTGCCCATGCCCAGAAAAATAACCTAAAAATCCCCTTTGCAATCGATTTTACCTCCATCCCTATAGTCCACAGTACAAATGGTACAGGAGTTACACACAACAACGTTTAATATGGTTATGAGGTAGTCCAGTCTAACATATCCACAAATGTGTCTCTTTATTATAACAGCTCTTGTAGTTAAAGGAGCATTTCCTTGTTTGTCTAAGGCAATTTTATTTCTCTGTAACAACCTGATGCTATTTGCAAAGGAATGTGTATGAATCCAGTAGAATATGTATCAGTGATCTACGTAAACAGTGCATTCTCTTGTAATTCTAGTGAATCCTGCTGATCAGACAGGTTAATCTGGTTCTTCTGAATGTATAATATCTCTCAGAAAAGCTTGTTACTTCATATAATTTCTGTTTGAAGTTTTGTTCAAAAGATGCATTAAATGCAGTGGTTTTGGTGTTTTATAAATGCAGAAAAGTGGTGATAATTTGTGATGCCAGCCAGCACTGCAAGGGATTTCCCTTACCCATAAATTAATGTGAGGAACTAGAGAGAAGTTATCATTTCTGAGAAGTATAAATATCTTCAGTGATGCAGAACTGGATCTCTTCCTAAGTTCTGCTCTCTAAGCAACCTGGGAATGAGGACTCGGGTCCAACAATCGTCACATTGTTGCGGTGGGCTCTGAATGGCTGCCAGGCGAAGGCGAACTGAAAGTCAATCTGTATATTCCTTGTTCCACAAAATAGTACACCAGAGTTCAATTTACCAGCCAAACGTCTATCAGATAAAGCCAAATCTTCTCTTTCTTTCTCTTTCTGAAAGAGCTCCTGTGCTGGAAAATGTTGAGAGAAAAAGAAACCAGAGAAATAAAAGAGCTGTTACTGGCTCTCTAAACAATAAAAAGAGGACACACTGTCCCATATGAACAAAGGCAAGGTGAACTGCAGTCCACTAATAATATCAGAGCTGTCTTTCAGCTCTTAATTTTTCCCAAACAGATTCAGGGGTTGAGTGAGAAAGCTGAAATGAGAGAATGTGATAATGACCTTATTAGTGGTGCCTGCATCTTTATTATATTTCTAAGCAATCAGATCTGGTGGACAATAAAACAGATAAGATAAATTCAGTAGAGTTACACTGAAGGAGGGAGCCAAGAAATATCAAGAGACCAGAATATCACAGGGACCTAGGAGTGGGCTATTTCAACTCAAGTTAGTGAGCAACCACCGAGAAACCTCCCACAAACTAAAACCTACAGAACACTCTAGCCCTAGAAAATACCCTGTATGCTCAGAAAAAAAAAAATGCAATAAAGTTGTTTCGGGCAGTACCCTGTACTTATATGTACCTTTTAAGGTATTAATATGCAACCTTTAGGGGTAAATAAGGCACAAAGATGTACCTTTTGTACCTCCTTTAAGGACAAGGGTCAATGACATGAAATTCGTTATTTCATATGGATCTGTTAATTTGTTCACAATACATTAAAAATCCACTTCATACAAACATTGACCTGATTACATATTTTCTGTGAGGAAAAATATTATAATTTCTACTATAATTTCCTCATTAATAGAATGAAATTCTTGTTTGCAGTTTGGCATAATCTTAGAAGAACTATTTTTTTCTAATATTTTTTCTAACAAATTTTAAAAAGGTATACATTTTGAATCAAATATTTGAATAACATTTTTTTATGATAAGCCATAGTTAGTGAAATGTATCTTTAAAATGTAATATTTAAGAACTGATAATTTATTAAGAAAAATATTTACTTGTAAATATTACTTGCTGACCCAGATCCAGCGTGATGAGGTTGAACACAAGGCACAAGGCATGGAGCATGTTTTCAACGTCATCACGCCAGATCTGGGTCAGTGCCGGAGCCGCCACGCGCTTGCGTCAAGGTACTCTCATGAACGCGCATCCACAAGTGACGCAGTAGAGACGAAAATGTGGAATAAAGTTGCTATTTTTGTTTTCTTTGCACAAAAAAAAGTATTCTCGTAGCTTCGTAAAATTACAGTTGACATACTGATGTCACATGGACTACTTTGTCGATCATCGTACTTTTCTGGGCCTTGATCGTGGTGGTACCCTTGCTGTCTATGGGAAGGTCAGAGAGCTCTCGGATTTCATCAAAAATATCTTAAATTGTGTTCCGAAGATGAAAGAAAGTCTTGTGGGTTTGGAACGATATGAGGGTGAGTAATTAATGACAGAATTTTCATTTTTGGGTGAACTATCCCTTTAAGTAGCCACTCAGAACACTGTATTGATCTGCTTTTATGGACAAGTACCACTCAGATTTTCTTTCAAGTGACTCTTAAAAATAATAATAATATATAAATAAATAAATAAAAATTTAAAAAACAGACATGCATTCACTAAAATCTCTGTCATTTCTCCAAGAGTAGTCAACATTTCCTGACACATGACATCTACACAAACGGTACAATCACCACCTGGAAACTTATGTTCAGAAAACAGAAACCCGCAGAGTTCACAGATGCAGAGGACATTTACAGTGCATTCAACACCACACATATGAACACACATATTGGTTATAGTTGAAACCAAAGGTCAGTGCACAGTGTGGCACAGTCAAACCTTTAGCTGGGACTATAATATTAAACAACATAATATTCTTTCACAGTCAATATTTTTTGAGCAAACAGTAGCGACAGAGGAGTGATATAAAGGCAGTAGGTGTTTTCCATGTTTTGTGTGCATTTCTCATCCATAAACCCATAAAAGCTGACCTTGACTAATGCAGAAAGTATAACTGATAATACTTCAGCTCACATATCTGATTCTGTTGCGGTTATTTGAGCCTCAATGCTGTGTCATGTTCAACAAGCACAGGACACACATTGTATTCTGTCCTTAAAGGACTGTGAAGGGTAAATCACGTACACACACATGACTACTGTACGTCTCAATGCAATGATCCTCTACACACCTCACTTTATCTAAATACAACCTAAATTTTGGCCTTTTGCATGCAAGTTCAGTTGCAAGTATATTTCCTGTCCCAGTTAAGCAAAGATATAGACTAGTTGCCTACAATCCAGTTACTTCATTTTTCATATATTACCCTGACATTAATTATGTTTACAGGCTATTACACACTTTAAACTCATTTTACTGAAGCAGCTCATATGAGAGAAAAACTCAAATACCTTCGGCGGTCTGAGGAGAAAAACTTTTATTTTCTGTTTTCAAGTGGGAATGCTTGACATTTTATGACTGTAGTAATATTTCATGAGCTATTTTTGACAAAAAGAGAAACCACAAAAATAGACTGCATTGTACAAATGATTGTAAAATACAAAATGCATTCCCCCAAAACTATTTCTGCAAAATTAAGTATTTTGCCAACTTGAAGGAACATTTTTAAGTTATTACGTTTTATTGTATTAAGAATATATATTTTATACCTATCTTATTTCATTAATCTATCTATCTATCTATCTATCTAAGCAAAAACACACACTTACCCTTAAGAATGCACTGCCTGCAGTCAGATCTTCAACAGCAGACGGTCGTTTCCAATGAAGTCATGCATGAGGGTACTCAGACTGTTGTTCACCGTGACACTGAGCCTCGAAGATCTGACTGTCATTGCGGGTCTCAGTTCAAAGTGCGCTCCTGAGATAGACACATCGCGCGATCTCACCGCCTCTCTGGAAGACGCGAAGCAATCTGCGCGACTGAGAGCCACGGAGCTGCGAGACTATAAAACGAGCGCCGTAGTAGAGGGAAAAAAAATCTCAACTGACCGGAAAAATAGGGTAATAAAAAAACGTATTTATAGTACTGATAAAAAGTAAAGTAAAATAGGCTACAAAATTTGCTTTCACAAAAAAGCACTTTAATTTGTAAAATGAGAATATGTTTATACGTTTCAACATGAGTTCAGTAAGTTATTTTGATCGAGCATTGTTTTGCTTTAGTTATATAATGTAACTAAAATTGAGTTTTTTTTTTTTATCTTTGAGTTAAACGCAAATTTATAAATCTTTTATTTTGAAACACTGCAACGGAAGTACTGTACCGCGAAAAAAGTGACGTCGTGAGCGGACGCTGACTGATAGAAGTTGATTTGTTTATGTTTAGTTAAACACGGTGAAGAGAGAGTCTTATGGAGGCTGTGCTGAAACACCTGACGAACATACTGGAGTTACTGGCCGTGTCTCAGACGGACCGCGTGAGTGAATGGGACCGTCACACCATGCTCCGGGCGTTTCAGTGGGCTGAGTACTGCGAGCAGCTGCACTCCCGCTTCCAGTCCAACCCTACGGTCCGGTCCGCGCTGGAGTCCGGTCTAAATGACACCAACCGGCGCCTGCAGGAAACTCTACCGTCGTACTCTCCAGTCATGTTCTCTGAACTGGCACATTGTCAACACATGCTGCTCGTTCATTTACTCAGAAACCCATCCGCACCGAGCTCCATTATCCGAATGCTTTTCACAGATCCCAAAACTACTGCACAGGAATCCCAATTTGATCAAAACAGCCTCATTACGTGCAAATCAGCGTTTAATGTGTTATGCCGTACACTGGACAGGATTAGTGATGCTGGGTTACCGGTTGAAGCAGTAGTCAGAGGCAAACTGCTCGGGAACCTCTTGAACTCTGTATTAAATCGGTCTGGTAATGATGAGTATGCGAGAACATTGCTGGATTCCATCCTTCATGACAGCGCGGGAAAACTGGAAAGCCTTTATGACATCATAGCTGCTGCACTGCTTTCCACTGATGACGAAACGAACTCCATCACTCAGCACTTTATTCTCGTCTGGCTGCGAGACCACGATGGATGTTTCAGTGAACTATGCAAATCTCTTTCCCCCGGGGTATGTGCTGTCCTCTCCCGACAGTCTTCCGAGTTTAAACAGGCATATTGGAGTGTTTTGAAACAGTGGGCGTCCTGCTTGGAGTTTGACGTCTTGGAGAGTCTATGGATGCCGACGTCAGATGAGCCGGTCACCTTTAATGCACTGGCTGGTCGATTAAAAGATTTATTAAATTCAGGACCACCATTGAAAGAGGAGACAGAAACTGAGCTGAAAACACTCAAACGGGAAGCTGGAGACTTTAATGTAAAAGGCATCAGTATATGGACTGATCTAATCATTCAGCTAAAGCTGTAAATACATCAGATTGAAAGTTAATTAAAGGCTATTAATTATTTAACATTTGATGTGAATTTGCCTAATGAAAATGTTATATTTGAGGATAGACGCGGTTTTTATACGTTTTATAATAATTAAAGGGTTTGTCATGTTTTTTTTATATTTTAACACTGTTTTTCCTCATTATTGAAAGATTTTTTGATATCCGTCATTTTCATGTTTTATTTTATTTTGTTGTTTTGTCAATTTTTATGTTTTGTAATCATTTTTAGTTATTATTTTTTATAATTAATTTGTATTATTTATTATTCCTTTAAAAAAATACAGAAATTGGACAACAAAACTCTGCCTCAGTCTCCCAGCAGACAGGGGGCGACAGTGCTCTTTCGACATCAGCCATGTGCTTTATCTGAGGTCTGGGTTCCTTGTGGTATTTTATTTACAGCTGAATAATTAATAAAGCTCTTCTGTTACTGTTGTGATCATGTTCGAAGTTTCTGTAATTCCTGAGGAATTATTTCATGTGAGTAAATCAGTAATATTCTGCCTCATTAAATTCTTCTTGAGATGCATAATACAGAAACACAGTCCTCTTCATAGAACATACATACATGTCATACATACATATATATATATATATATATATATATATATATATATATATATATATATATATATATATATACTGGTTTTAAAAAAATCTTAAGCTAAGATGTTCTTTGTAAGCAAAAAGTCATAGGTATTCACTGGTCAAAATTGTGGAAATTATATATATTATTATATAAATTATATGTATATATATATATATATATACACACATACACGCACACACACACAAACTTGAAAACAGCAGTTTGTCAATACATCGTACAATAGTCTTATTCTGTATTTCATCTGTATTGAATAATTGTAATTGTAAAAAAAAAAAAAAAACACTCCTTCATTAAAGAGAAATGCTGCTGGGCTGCACTGAATAGGCTGCGTGACAGATGGTGGCATCACAGTCACCTTGGCAACCATTGGCATTAAGCACAGGATTTCATTTCAAATAGAAGGAGGAGGCAGGCAGCAAACACGTGCGCCTCTTAAATTGGTCCCCAGGGACACACAGACGCGTGCTTCATGGGATGGGTTTCATATGTCTGTCACATTAAGGAGGAGGAGAAAGAGATCAGGAATCTGCATGGGCTGGGGTCACACCACGTTCAGTGATTTATGAGGTCACTTGAGGTTGTCGAAATGGACAATGAAGCCTCATTGCTTATGACTTCATCTGAAATCTCAATAGCATCGTGCTGTTTGGTGATGCTTTAACCTCATTTCCTTTTCAAACAGGTCCTGTACTCTTACTAAATACAGAATCAGTCAGTCTAATCTAATCTCTAAATGGTCTTTATGACGAATTCATCCTGCTACATTTTTATCTCTAGTTACAAGTTTTAGAAAATGATTCTAATGTTTAAATCTAACCAAACAATATAAATCTGTATTGTCTATACTGTTTGAGAATGTGTTGTGCTTTGACTAACACTAGTATGTACACCTAAAATACACAAGTTATGGCAGGCTGCTAATATGCAAATGTGTTTAGAAAATATTTCAAAGTTTAGGCCAAACATCTTTAAATTAGTGAGCAAAAACCAAAAAACGTAGCAATTATCACTGCCCTCTCCTTCATGGACAGAAACTGCAGACCCTTCAAAGAAGTTTCTCTTTGTTCTGATGCTCTAGAGATGCTGTGCTTTCTCTGACAGCAGACAAATAGTTCTTCATTTTTTTCTCGTCGCCGTCTCCTTGGAAACAAAGAAAATGTGTTTTCTCAGCTCAAATATGCACTGAGAAAGCAGCAGGGCAATGCTGAGAAAACACAACCGTTTCCACAGTGAATAATCAGAGGCAAGATATCCTCCCTAATGCAGCAATTCCTTATGGACTTCTTTTTGAAATGGGGGAAAAAATTCTTGATGTCATTATTCAGCCATAATATAAATATTTTCCTGTCTTTCATTTGTGGAGAGGCGTTATGCAGGAATGCTGGAGTGCCTTTGAAGTATTAGATGTAAATTAATTACTCGTACACACAGGGTTATTTTATTCACCTTCCCATGATTGTGCTCATCCCCCATGCACGTGTTAATATTTTAAATTTAACAGACACATAATTAATTTATTTTCAATATTACATTTAAAGACCCCATGAAATGTTTGATGAGTGCTGTGTTATCATATTTCCTATTGAAACGGAAATTTTGGATGGGGCGTATCGAAGGGCGAATAGTTCAGCCACAAACCATGATGTAAGATGATGTCATCATTATTTGTGAGAAAGACTGTAAATTTGGAATGTGTACATCTGCAAAAGCTACCTTTTAGGAGTACATTTGCATATAGATTTCTCCAACAGACGTACAAAAACCACAAAAACTTAATTTTGATATTATAACACACTCTGTGAGTTGATTGGCTTTTCGGACATGTGATCTATATTTTTGTTGGTTTTACAGGTTGACGGCTAAATTAATGCAGTAGTATTGATTCCAGCACCACAATATAACACAATTTGTACACTCAAAAACATGTATTAAATGGCTTCTAAATAATAAGTAAATTGCTTAATTAATATAACACAGACATTAAAGAAAAACACGTTTTCCACATAAAGACACACCTTTATTATCCGTAGTCCCTATAGACGTGGTGAGCTGGTGTTAGTGTGTGTTGGGGGCAGGGTGTTGACAGCACCAATGAGGACATGGTTTGTTAAACGTGATGAAAAGCGTAGCTTGAGACTGCAGACAGATAAAGGATACTGCTTTTTAGAAAGAAGCGAAGCAGATGAATACTGAAGGACAAACACTGATATTACTTTGTCACTTATTCCCACTGTATAACTCTGTCTTAAACTGAGCTCAGAATATGCTTTACATTAATAATGTTCAAACAAAGGTATATTCAGTCTTTCTTTTTCTTATTAAAACATGACAGATATAAGACTACTTATATTATTATTATAAAAGACATGAGTCACATCATTTGGACCAATATAGATCAGCAAATCTATTAGATAGTATACTCAAACATCTCCCTATTCTCTTACACATGGAAAAACCAAACTGTAGATCATAAATGCTTTTTCATCTGACTTTCAGATGTCTTTGAAGTTATAACTTGTGTAGAATTTGTTTTGTGAGTAGCAGAATTACTCAGAGGTTCCAGACAAACTGCTTTTGGTTTAATTAGCATTTATTCTGTTTGTAATATCTGCTGATCAGTTGTTCGCACATACATTGTGTTCTCATTTCTGCACAGAAGCACAGAGAGGAAGTGAAAAATTGAAAGTGAGATCACTATTTAGCTTGTTCTGAGACTCTTCCAAGCCTAAAATCGCTGGGGTAATTGATAAGAAAGAAAGAAAGAAAGAAAGAAAGAAAGAAAGAAAGAAAGAAAGAAAGAATGGAAAGATGAGCAGGAATCGGAATTTTAAGAAAATCAGAATGTGCACAGTAAAATCAGCAGTAATATTTGCAGTGTTAAAAGTTATTAATTCCCAAAGAGTTGAATGAACAATCTACAGTGTTAAACAGTACTCATGTTCAGTGTTGTTACATGGTGTAATTTCACTTTTACACTGAAAGTGCGGAAAAAACCCCGCCGAATTGTCTGGACTCCGTCCTTCAATGACTGCCATTTTATCTTCATGCGACCTATACGGTAAGTTGGATTGCTTTTCTCTTTATAAAATTACACGGGAAAAACATTTTTGTTGATAATTTTACTCAAAATATGATTGGTGGTGAACACATTTAGAAATTACTAACTGCGAGTGTTTATGTCAGGTTTAAGGTGTTAAGTTCGCGAGGTGCAGAGATGTAGCATACAGAAAATTGTGAAAGTTTCTCATGCTGGTTCGATTTCCTGAAATAAGGATATTTTTCTGTGTAAAATAATTTTTTGGAATGTGCTTACAATTTATGTTACATATACTTTTAGCTTCTTTCATTTTGTTTCGTTGACAGATCCTCTCGCCTCCATTCTGGTATTATCTATCAAACTAAATCTAACTAATTTGATCGTTCCTTTTAAAACCGCGAGTGCAGCGCGTGCAACGCATTAGCATTCGTTAGCCGGTTAGCTTGTTACTTGCGTTTCTATTTGCGCCTATTATTGTTTTCTTTTTTCTCGCTCCGTTTTCATTTCTCTCTCGCTCCGTTTTTCACGAGTCCATCAAACAACAGTGGTAAGTGGTAAGTTGAGTTGGTGTCATTCATCAATCACGGTGAGTAATGGCTAGTGATGGGCGGATCGATCCTAAAGTATCGATACTTTCGATACTGATGTTGTATCGAAAGGATCGATCCTCACATAAAAATATCGATTCTAAAGTGCATTTTT
>JAFVLL020016449.1:0-14923 GCA_021397915.2 Tor tambroides
GAACGAACGAGTGAGTGAGTGAGTGAGTGAGTGAGTGAGTGAGTGAATGAATGAATGAATGAATGAGTGAGTGAGTGAGTGAGTGGTAGGAAGTGGTAAGAGGCTGTCTTTTATACTTGGATATTAATTGGAAGATTAGATGGGCATACTCCTCCGAAATTACATTAATAACTTCACTTTTGCTGACTGAAATTTTAATTTAACCATCAAAAATATTGAAATGGAAAACAGTATTTGGGAAAAACAAGTTTCACAGGGCCCTTGACGTAAAGCCACTCTGTGAGATATAACGTCACAGTCATGAACTGATATGCCTCACAGAGCCTTAGATGTCACCAAATTGAGTTAGACTTCAGTTACAGCAATCAGTATGTAAATGATCAAACCAGCCGTTGAATTTAGCTGTACTGTAGAGCCCTAAAAGAGTAAACAATCCTCTCAATAAGACACCACGAGATTAATCACAATCTATGGACACCATAAACACACATAAAACACTCTGCAAAAGACAGGGATTACATCTATGGTGATGATGTTCATAAATACAGCAATCTCACTTCAATAAATGCTGACATAATTTATGTGCATTAATCCAGTTTACCCCAAGAGATTCTAATGGCACATCAATAAATCATCACATCTAGCTGCTCTTAAAATCACCTCAAGAAAGCCTTCACTCTTGGCACTATCCTTTCAACATTCATCCACATTTGTAGTTTAGAAAGTAATGTGCTCTGTGCTATTTTCCTGTCTTTCAGTTTCATTGTTTTATATTCCCCATAAGGAGAAGCAGTTGGTTTGTCTTCCCATGCGTTAAAGAAAATAAACCGTCTGCAAGAGAGCCTCCATTGAAATACATATTGCTTATACACATCCGCTGAATTCACCATAAAAATGTGAAAATGTGTGTGCTTTTCCTTTTGTGGAGCTGAGTGCAAGGTTTCATTGCAAGGATGCACAAATAACGTTCACTCTAAAGCCAAAGCAAACAGCCTTGAAAAAGAACTAGTCAAAAACCACCATAAGGCTATTTGCTCCAGCAATAACACTGATTGCTCAACGAATAAAATAATCAGTTCATAGTTCAGCCAGCAAGTGAGATAATATTGAGAAATGGAGTTGATCTTTCAAGTGGCACGTATAACATGCTCAACCTGTTTTATAAGAAACCAGCATGTTAAATATGATGACGTCATCTGTTTGACAATCCTGAAAACAGTCAAAGCCATCAAAATGAGCATTACAGTAAGTGCATATTTAAGCACACTTGTTCAAGTTTTCTTTTAAGATAGTGCTCTACAGAGAGAAATGTGCATATAAATGGAAAATTCATATTAGAAATGCGAGGAAGTGAGAACACATTTATCAGCAGATGCAATATTTACACTAAAAGAAAACACTAATTTAATGTCTATATTTTCTAAATTCTCATTAGGCTAGTTTGTGTCGCCACAAGGTCAGACACTTGTATAGAAGGAGAAAAATATGGTTGTGACCAGGCAAACATATTTTTTAAAAAGTTGTTTACGAACATTTACAAGTATAATTGTAAGTCTTACTAAATGCAGCTTGATATACATTTGTGGTGTGACAAGAGACAGGTCTGATCAACAAATAAATGGAGTGTAAACTCCTCTTGTGAACAATACATTGCGAGAAAGACACCAGGGAGCATAAAACCTACCACAAATCACAGCAATTCCTTAAGAAAACACAAACAGAGAGACTCAAACTTGACCCTCTGACTTGTGCCCACCCTCAGATCCATCAACAGACTTCTTACGGGTGACTACAGTAAACCTTAACAGCTGGAAACAAAGGTGAAAGGTTATAACAAAGCCTTCATTTCATGTGGCAGGTGGGTGGAGGGTCAACAAGTAAATTACTTTAATTTATTCCTCTTTTAATTTGCTGCAACTTCAAGCCAGTTTAATTAGCGCTCCAGGGTCTGATCATGTGATCTCACCATCCACCACACTTGCTGCTGACTCCGAGCTCCCACAGAGATCCAGAGCTCTAATTCATGCCTTCCGTCACTTCCAACTTTGCTCCCTGATCTCATACAGAGGAGTCATATTCTTCCAGAGTGTGCGCCTCAGACATGTCAAGCACAGTGCACAGATGCTGAGAGGATGTGTGTGTTTGCAGGGAAAGATCGAACGTGTAACAACATGTGTTAGATTGCTCACTGAGGGGGTGAGAGGGAAGGTAAAAGCTACCAACACTGGGTAGAGCACTTAGAAACAGTAGGAAACTCACTGCTGGAAGAAAGTAATCCCTCAACAAAACAAAAGTAAAACAAAACAAAACAAAAAAAAACACAAAAATTAAAGTAAAGAAAAAAACAAAAATAACAAAACAAAAAAGCAAAGCAAATAAAAAAGGGGAAAAAACAATGGAAAACATAACAAAAAAAGCAAAACAAAAGAAGAGTAAAACGAAACAAAACACAGAAACAACAGAAAGTAAAGCAAAAATAAATAAATAAATAAAACAAAAAAGCAAAGCAAAAAAGCAAAGAAAAACAAAAGCAATGTAAAACAAAACAAAAAACAAAACAAAAATATTTACATAAATTCAGCTTTGAACATTATTATATTATTTGACACAATGTTTTACACACTCACTGCTCATGGTGTGACTGTCACAGTTGTTGCTCCAACCTCTTACATTTACTGAAAAACTGATTGCCTAAGTTACTGGTCTGTTTCTCTCAAACTGAGACTGTATGTTGGCATGTTGACTCACGGCTCTCACTGGGCTGTGGAGGGCTGTCAGGGCTGCTGCTAACGCTTCAACAGAGGCAGCACAGCGGAGAATAAACCAAGAATATGTGGCTCAGGGTTATGTAAATATATTTTAGATTTAGCCCTGACTTTAACCCATGATTTTCAGTGTCCTTGATCAACATAATAAATCATGTAGTTTATGACGGTAAATTAAGCTCTTCAAATAAATGATAAAAAAATAAAACTCAACGTGCTTGCATCCAATACTGCAATCATACATAAGGGTTTTAGAAGAAATCAATATCAATTAACTTCAATACATTGTACATAGGACTGCCACAATCTTAAAATTATAAGTAATTCTCTGTAAATAATGTCTTAAAACTAAAACCAGTGGTTTTTGTAATGTACAGCATGAAAAAAATGGATATTCATTTTGAGATTTGCTAAAGATTGCATTCAACAGTATTATTAAAGGGGTCATCGGATGCCCATTTTGCACAAGTTGATATGATTCTTTAGGGTCTTAATTAAAAGTCTATAACATACTTTGGTTAAGATTTCTCAATAGTAGTGTAAAAAAAACACCTTTTTAAACCTGTCAAAATCAGCTCTGTTTTCAGCAGTGATGGGAATAACGGCATTACAAATAAACGGCGTTACTAACGGCGTTATTTTTTCTAGTAACGAGTAATCAAACGAATTACTGTTTCCCCCGTTACAACGCCGTTACCGTTACTTACAATAAAATGCGGCGTTACTATAATTTATTATAATATTATTATAATTTTATTTTTCAGTTCATCTGAATGCGCAGTGTGCAGTAACTGTATTTGACGTACCGTAAACTCTAGTGTGAAGCTGAAGGCGCACGACTCGCCGTCGCTTTCTCACACACACGCAAAGAAAGATACAGAGCAAGAGAGTCTTACATACCATGCAGAATTGACGCGCTACATGTAAACGATATTCTTTGTTGTATTTTCCTGTCAGAATAATCGAGTTCCTTTGGAATTTTTTTAAGAACTGCCGGTTTCTCTGGTAGTGGGCGGAACTACTGTGCAAACGACAATCTCATTGGCTGGTCCTCACCTATTGTCGTCCCTGTTTTGATTTCAGCAAATCAATTCGAGCGAACGCAGACAACGTGATTAATATTCATGAACCCAGCAGCTCATTAATCCTTAGTGCGTTTTATATTGTTATTAGTAGTAGAATTCCTAGTAGTTTTGTTATCTTATCATTATTATTTTTAGTCCCCCCCCACACTTTTTTTTTATAGAAACACTAAATGACAAACAATATCTTAAGCACCACCACCAGTCCTAAGTTCAGTCAACATGACAAATATGCATTCATACATGGTTATTCTAATTACTAAAGTTCTATCATCTTATAATGCTAAATTATCATAATATCATATTATAATACTGACTGATGCTAAGTGTCAGATATTTATATTGAATTTGATAGGTGTCTCTCACATTGTCCCACAGAAACATTAAAATAGTGTAGATTAGTGTACAATGTTTTATAATAATAATCTATTCTATTTAGTGTCCATTTCATTTAACATATATTTAATATTGGGAGCATCCAAGTTATTTGACATATTTGGACATTTTTTTTAAAGTAACGCAATAGTTACTTTCCCTGGTAATTAGTTACTTTTATAATGATGTAACTCAGTTACTAACTCAGTTATTATTTGTGAGAAGTAACTAGTAACTATAACTAATTACTTTTTTAAAGTAACACGCCCAACACTGGTTTTCAGCAAGCTGTTTTTTAGTCCATGTTGCTTTAAATGCTAATGACTCTGCTGACCCTGACCGTCTCTTCCATGGGGTGACGAGCAGTACTGTTTACTTTAGCTGCGAAACTGGCTAACTAGTACATTATTAGGAAAGGCAATTTGCAAAGATTCATAAAAAAACATTATACTCACTTCTTCTGAAGATGAAGCTGGATCAGGAATGATTCGCGTGAACATAGACGCATTTAGGCAGATCGGGGATCGGCGCATTCACTTCAAACCAAAAGTAACGTTAATCCTCTGCGTCTTCAGCAGCTCAGATGCAGGGAGTAAATGACGACTGCTATATTCATTATTACATCCAACAACAAAGCACCTCAGTCGCTTAATCGGAGACATTCTTGTCTTCCCCTGCACCGGAGTCGACACAATGGCGGACAGCTCTCAGCTCACTAAGGTAACACGGTCTTGTCAATCAACTATCGTGGGAGCGGTCTGTACAGAACTATGTCATTCTGACAGAATTCTCAGAACAGCCTGATTTGAGAAAGGGGATTTTAAAATAGGAATTTAAAAAAAAACACTGGGTGGATTTTTATCATTATAGGATGGATGTGTACACACATTTCCAACACACATTTAAGTTCAAACAACTTGAAAAGTGAATTTTGCATCCGATGACCCCTTTAAATTACTAGTGTTGTACGGATCAACTTTAAGTCAAGACACCTCATCTTTATTTATGTAGCGCAGGTTGTTTCAAAGAAGCTTTGCAGTTCACATTATTAAACAGGGAAGTAACAGAATCAATAATGCAAAATTCAAATACAAGGAAAACACAATTTCTGCTGTAAAGACAATAGAGTGTTATTATTAGTCTTTAGTCAGTTCTGTGTTGGCTCAGTGCTGTTCAATAACAGTGTAAAATTCATCAAACATGAAACAAGTAGTGTCATTATTTAGCTCGAGTCAGTTCAGTTTTTATTCAAATCAGTTCAATAAGTGTCAATGTTGCAAAATTGGTTTCAGCTAAGCAGCTCTAAATAAGACAATAGTGTCATTATTTAGCTCAGTTCAGTTCAAGAGTTGTTTAAAAGTGAGTATTAGATGACGGCAAAGGTAAATGTAAAATGGAAATGTAAAGGACGTGAGCATGCAATTAAATATCCAATATTGGCCAACACTGTGCATCCCTAGATATTTTATTGGTCACTATAGCTACTATTGCATTGTGAGTCAAGGTAGAGCAAACAGCTAGAAAATGTCAGCAATAATAATACTGACGCTGTCAAGTGATTCATTTAATTTTGCTTACGCTGTTCTTTTTAGAAACACTTACAAAATAAAAATGAACTGAAAAAAATAGAAAACCTTATAAATCCAACAGAACTGAATAAAATCTACAATAAGCTGCTCTGAAAATCATGTATTTGCATCTCAATGACTGAAAGTGATTCAAAGTGGCTGTGAACTCTACAGCAGGATCTCTTTTGTGTCACACAGATACAGATGAGCTGATTCACTGTTACTGATCACTCGACTCTAGTCAGATATCATTCAGGTTGTCATCCAGATTTCAGGGAGGCTCTGAATGCTGACCAACAATACCAACCTGTAATATAATAGCCTATAAGTGACAACAACTGCAGACAAACTGCAGCAGGAAGGCTCTGAGTGTGAAATAAATTACATCTTTAACCTGCAGTTTGATTTAATCTTGCACTATTGATCTTTTGAGATGCATTACAGAATTTTACACATTCAATCTCTGGTGAATGCAAGCAGATATTACACTAGTGAGAGATGAGGAGAAAACACAATGAGGGAGATAAATGACTAAAACAGTCTAAAAATCTACAATCACCCTCCTATGGCAGCTTAACCTCAACTTTCATCTAGCGCCAGCCTTTTTAACCATATTGTACTGATTCAGATATTGATTTACAGTGGTGTCTTGATAAATTGCATGTTAGGAACAGAAGATTTCTATCCACAGTTTTGTACTATGTATGTGTAAGTTTTAGAGGTCAGCAAGGCTCTGGGGTGAATTTGGAAAGCAGGCAGGCAGCAAACAGAATTTCATTTGAAGGAGTTTGTGTGAATTGATCACAGCAGCAATAAATCATCAAATGATGACCAAATAATGGAACAGAGCGCAGTAACAAGCAAATATCCATATGCACCACACAAAATTAGAACACGATATAGGACTCATTAACACTTCTGATATTTGGAACAAACATCCTCATTCTTAACCAAAAAATGATTTCTCTATGTTATAGTGTAAAACAATTTAGGGCAAATAAATTTAGATTAGATGAGCAAAACAAAGTGCTGATTTTTTTTTTTTTTTTTTACCGAAAAGCTCTGTAAGGAAACGAAAAGTATTGTTTTGTTCAATGTGTTAGACTCATGTCCTATATAAGTGAGCATGGGAAGTCATGCACAAACTTTCTTCCATTTTAACAACTCGAATCTGCTCACATTATCATTGTTTAGAATGAAACCATGGCAGAAAAAGACAGCTGAGTGAGTATGCTTGAAGTCAGCAGAATTTTATGAGAATCTACAAAGGCAAGTCACAGCAAGCTGCAAAAGCAACCAGCAATGTGTCTGACTAGAGACAAATTAAGTAAATTCAGTGCAAATTGAATATGGCTCATCATTTTCATGTTTTGAGCATAATGTAAACTTACTCATGCCAGAGGGACCAAAGTCAAACTCCACACACGTATTTAAAGAGCCAAGACCCAGATAAGGAGAATAATTAGCTTTGGCAGAGACAGGAACTTCCTTTTAGCAAGTCAAATTACACAGTCTCCCCCCAACCGTTTATTTGTTGTGAAAATCCAATTCCCCGCTAATTTTGGGCCTACTTGACTTTCATGAGCACATTCTTATAAATGTTTAAAAAAGTGTCTGAATTTGATACACAGGATTCTAGATGAAAGACAAAATTAAACAGTCTCAGCGGGACAAATGACTAAGCATAAACAAACCAATTCATAACAACATGTGTGTGTGCATGCATGAATGAATCTTAGAAGAGATAGACCGAAAATCCGGTCAGCTAATATTTTTACATTATTATTCTTTTTTTAATATATATATATTAAACTACTCATCCATTCTTTAATATTCGGTGTACTGATAAATTCAAATTTGGTTCATCTCTGAAGAAAAGCCCCCAAAACCCTACTACAATTTATTTAGTAGAAAACAACAATGTTCAGAATTAAATATTTATACTGTTTGCATAATTACGCTTTACGCAACGTTATGTATTCTCAAGTGAGAAACACACAGGATTTTAAACTTAACATTGGACATATTTCTATTTAAGAATCATTGAGATACTACTAAAGTTAGTATTAATATTATATTTTATTATGTTTATTATGAGCTGAATTTTATTAATTTTTTTATATTTCATTTAGTAAGTTTAATGTTTTATATTTTGCCTTTTTTGTGTATTTTGGTTACATATATATATATACAACATTTATATATATATATATATATATATATATATATATATATATATAAATGTTGAGAAAAAGCAAGCTAAAAAATACAAAAAAGTTTACTTTATCTCCGTTAACATTTATTTTATTTGAAGCAACAAAAATATTTTTATGGCCTTATTTTTAGTTCCAGTTTTAGTTAATTATAATAACCTATACATAGACAAAAACAAAGATAATTGTATTCTATTCTATTATACACAAAATAATGTATAATAAATAGTAATAATAATATATCATGCATATTAAATACATAGTTGTATTTAAATACATACACGTTTGTTGTTATACCTTAAAGATTATTTAGTTTTTATTTAGTCAGTCTCAGAAACAAAATAATAATTAAAAATCTAGTTATTGGAAACTCAAGAAAATCAGTCGACCACTAATGAATGAAAATAAAGCATTTGTATGTTGGTAGTTAATACTACAGTGGATTATCGCTCCAGGCAGATCTACACTGCTGATGGCTCATCTTTTATACTAGCTTTTATGTAACATCCTTGGCTCCACTAACCTGCCTATTGTACATGGTGAAGGGGAAAAAACTCCTCACAACAGTGGACTCAAATCTGCAAAGAGATCTATTTGTGCAATGACATTAGCAGTCAGGCTAGCGCATGAGGTGACTGAGAAGGGACTCACAGAGCAAACAGAAGCTTGCATTAAGCATTTAATTAAACTCCAGCCTGGTGACATCCTGCATTAGTCAGGCTGTCGAGATGCCACGGAGATAAATGAGGTGTGGATTTTTGAAACTTTGTTCATGATAACTTCTCATTAATACTCTGCGTAATTAATGCTGGCATTCAGCGCACGGGAGCCACTAATTATACCACTGCCTCTTTACGCACACCTGATGAAAAATGTGCAGCTGAAACACTCTCAAAACTGCAAAGCATCATGGGTTTGGCAGAAGATCAGGCACAACTATTTATCTCCCTTAACACCAAAGAAGATACAGCCACATTTTAGGAACAGGAGTAAAGATGTTCCATTACATCTTTAAAGAGTTAAAGAGTTACACTACAAACACGGCTGATGCCTTTGCCTTGTTGAATAATCTTGTGGTACATCAAGCATATAAAAACATTTCCTAGTGGAATGAATATTTCAAAACTTACAACAAAGTCATTTTGCTTCAGCTTGCTTCATGTTTCTTGTTGTCTCTCTAGTGTAAATGCAACTATTGCTGATGTAACAGGACAAGAAAAATGTGCGGAAATCTGGAACTGCTTTCAGTTATGTTGTAATGCAGTGGTTCTCCGGTGGTTTTGCTTCAGAAGACAGATTTTACATGGGCATCGAGTGGCAAAACTAAAATCATGGCACAAAAGTAAACTAAAACATCCCAAATGCAATTCACAAACAAAAGACTCTTATGAACTGGTTTATTTGAACAAACTGTAATTTTTATTACACTTATATAACTTAAATGTATCAGTAATACAAATAATAAATACATTTAATTGCTATAATATACAGTGTCATTCAATAGTTCGGGATCAATAAGAATTTGAATGTCTTTTAAAGACACTTCTTCTGCTCACTAGTATTTATTTGATCAAATATACAGAAAAAACAGAAATATTGTGAAATATTATTAAAATGTAAAATATTGGTTTTTCTATTTTAATATACTGTAAAATATAATTTATTCATGTGATCATTCTTTAGTGTCACATGATTCTTCAGATTATTTCATTATTAACAATATGAAATAAATGTTTTTTTGTTGTTGTTGTTTTTTAAAAAAATAATATACACTACAAATCAAATGTTTGGAGTCAGTATTTTTATTTATTTATTTTTTTTTGAAAGAAATTTATATTTTTTTTCCAGCAAGGATGTGTTAAATTAATTTAAAAAAGTGATGATAAAGACTTATAATGTTAAAAAATATTTCTATTTTGAATAAATGCTGTTCTTTTTAACTTTTTATTCATCAAAGAATTTTGAAAACGGTATTACAGGTTCCAAAAAAATATTAAGCAGCAAAAACTGTTTCCAACATTGATAATAAATCAGCATATTAGAATGATTTCTGAAGGATCATGTGACACTGACGATGTGACACTTTAAAGAAGTGTCTTATGCTCATCAAATAAATGCAACTTTGATGAGCATAAGACACTGCTTTAAATAAAAATAAATAATATATATATATATATATATATATATATATATATATATATATATATATATATATATATATGTGTAGTCATTATTCTGTGATTAAAAATGACATTTCAAACCTGCACTCCAAGTGCAGCATATGCAGAGATGTTAACTGAATAGTATGATTTTATTAGCTTTATAATAAGCTGGATGGGGCGAATTTTAACAAGCTGTATGCGCAATCAAGCTAGACTACTGTCTTCTTTCAGCCCACCTGAATTTATTACTCCTTGTTTGCGAGCAGGCCCATGACTGAAAATATGTCACTTAATAGCTTAATTACACGATAAATTGGCATTTGCTGCAAAAAGGTTTGGTTTCATTGTGGAATCAAGTCCTTTGAAAGAATGAAAAATAGCACTGGAAATTTGAGTCACCACTTGTAGATAAATGTATCGGGGACAGTGTCTCCTTTTACAACTAGACCCTGGCGTTGTCAGTGCACTATTTATTAGCTCAGCTCACAAATGTCAAATCTATATACTGTGTAGTGTCACTAGCGCTTACCAGTCGTTTTTCACTGGTGCGCTCATGGCCTCTGGAATCCCAGATAAACGGGTCATCATCTCATCCGGACTGGCTCCTTCATCTCTGAGGTCAGAGCTTATTACCTCTCCGAGAGCTTTATAAATAACAGTACTCAAAAAGAAACAAATAAATAAATAAAAAGAAAGAAAGAAAAATACTGCTGAAGAATGAGTAAGCTTCTCCTTCAAAAAAGTATCAATTGCTTTTTCTTCTCATGACCTTCCACAAAATTATTGCAGTAGCAAAGCGATATATACTGTAAAAATGTTTTGTAGGGTAACCAGAGCCGGCGCCAGGGCACCTCCATCGGGGGCGCATTTGAATTTCTAGGGGGGGCACAAATAACGTTTGGGGGGGGGGAGTGTTTCGGGTGGGAAGCGTGCACTCTGTGATCGCGTGCAGTTGCTGACGCTCGCTAAAGCGTGCAGTCGCTTTCTTATGTGCGCTGTTTTATCGGTTTCACTTTCGCTTTCGTAATCGATCACGTTCAGCAAGGAGGGGAGAGGATGGAAAGGGGGGGCACAGTAACTCGTTTGGGGGGGGGCCGGCCCTGAGGGTAACACACACAAAAAAAAAGTATTTCATGCAAGGACAGACTATGAGATGCTCTGCAAGATGCTCTGAGAACACTACTTCTCATGTCCACACTGAAACTCAGTGGGCTATTGCGAAACTAGATGGTAAATATCATATAATCTAACAGAAAATGTAATGCAAATGATATCAATAAGCATATTTGCATGAAGTTAAAATTGTTCACCTGCTATTTAATTACTGAGTATTTGGACATTACACTCATTTATGAGTATTGTCATCCATTGTTTGGGCCTGTCCCAATACCCACATTTGCTGTATTGGCCACTTGAGAGCACATATACAGAAAGCAAGTGTGCAACACTTGCTAAAGTTGCATCCAAAATGACATACTATAACATGCACTATGTATTGAATATACAATACATAGTATTGAATATAAAAATGTGCAAATAAACCTCTGTAAAAACTTGCACGATCCCTGAGCAGTGTTCGCTGCTCCTATTAACTGATCCTGAGACATCTGTTGAGGTCCACTTGACAAAATACATTCATTCAGACCACACTGCAACATCAGAGAAGTTTGTGGTATAAATAATTACAAAAAGTAGGCATTTAATTATATTATTGTCTTATTTACCAGTATTTGGGTTACCAGATGGGTTAAACGCAGAGCACCAATTTCGAGTATGGGTCACCATACTTGACAATACGTCACGACTTTCATTTATCATAGTTGCATTGTAACTTTTACCTTCTGCGCGCTTTACCCGCAAATAACCACGTACAAATCACAATCGGGACTTATTAAATAAAAAATAAGGTCGCAAGTCTGGGTAATGGGACAGGCCCAGTAAGCAGATGCGGATAAATGATTTCGGTCAATGCCCATGTGAACGCCCGTTTACTATCACTCTTGCAATGTCCGTTTAATAACCTTACTAACAATAAAAATAACCCAAACCACAGTATCCACAACATTGTTTACACCTGTATCATACAGGATTTAATGACACAAATGCACGACCCAACAAACTGAACACAACACACTGTATTATTTAGGCCTACGTTCACCGCAAACAAACTGGCAATGAACATCTACCACAAGAGCACATGTTACAAATAACAACATAAACAGTATCCCAAACATTTAAATAGCTAATTAAAACGAAAAGAGTCGGTGTTGTCTCTTGCGATCCGTCCAAGAAAATTGTTCCACAACGCCATTCAATTTAAGTTTTCTCAACAGCTGGCATTATGTACAGCCATTAAAGAAAATGAGTTGATTTTCCTCTTAATAGATCCTTTCGGCTGTGGTTTTATAACTTGCTGGCTTATCCAATCATATTAATTTATATTTAATTAAACAAGTTTATTTAAAAAAAATAAGATACTGTCTTATTAAATATTATGCGCTGTTTCTACAGCACATCGCGCCCCCTGCTGGTCTGGCGTTTAATGGTTTGCCCATGCCTTCTGCCCATGAACTGGATTAGAAAAACAGGTAGAAATAGTTTCTTACGTTTTTTTTTTGTTTTTTTTTACAGCGTAGCCTACTCTTCCTTTCTTGAGAAGAAGAAAAACAAATCTAAGTGTACATGAAGTCAAATTCGAAGCTGGTTAGCTGGTCTTCTGTGTAGTGTGCAAACTTCAGCTTAGCTGTCTGACTCCTGTCATTCATTGTCTGGGAGTTCAGGGCGAGCCAGGTCACTCATAAATCATTAATGTGGCAGCGGTGTGGCAGCGGTGTGGCTGCTCCGACATGTTCAGATGTCTCGGTCTCTGGGGACAATGTGGCCGCTGGTGACTCGTGACATTAGAGCAGTGCGCATCCTCAGATTCTCCTTCCTCCACATCCCAAGACAAAATGGGGATGTGGCCGTCAGACACCCCAACCTGAAATGGGGGTTCTCATCGCTAATGAGGTGCTAATTAAATAACATAGGCAAGGATGAAGAAGAAAGACATCCAGTGACCCAGTGTCACAGAGTTATCTAAAGCTTAATTGTACACTTTGATAAACCTGTATGAAAAACGGAGAATGGTGCCGGGCACAGTCGTCGCATGCAAATTGCGTTTAGTGCTGTTTTTAAAGTGGTGTGCTTTTCTCAGAGCATAATAATTTTAGTCAAAACAGTGCAGATTAAAAATAAATGATCTGTGGCACGATTCATTCTTAGTGTTTTTCCTTTGTGCTTATCTAATTCACAGTGATGTAACAAGCGCTGGAGTATTATTTCAACTACTCATTTTAAGAAATTAGTTAACATTTATGAATCTCAGGCACTACCCACTACATTTTTCTTTATGCTGTATTATGATTTTCATGCATGGCCTATAACTTGTTCCAGCTGTCCTGTTTGTGTATAATAATGAAGTTAATATTCTGCAAAATCGTTACAAGCAGAGAAAAATTTACTGACATTGAACTTAATAATAATCATAATTTATATTTATGTTAGAATTTACTGCACTTTTAGGCTTTTTAGCAGCTAATGAATCGGAAGTCTCAAATAGTCACAAGAAAATTAAAAAATTTAGGTGGATATAGACTTTATAAAAATGTATATTTTTAATTTAGAGATTCTGATGAATTGTTTGGAGTATACTGATTGTTGGAGAACTCAGTATTCACATAATGAAAATGAAACTTTAAAATTTATTGGCATCCTAACACTACAGGTATCATTTATAATGTCACTGATCATTTATAATGTTGTGATTGTCACAATGAATTAGATTTAGTTCTGTCATGATTAATTGATGTTGATGTCTATTTTATCATAAAGTAAACAAGTAACTGTACAACTCTGTCCCTCAATTTTATAATGGTACAATAGTTAATCCAAACATTTGAGATGGCAACGACCTAGCATTTAGGTAAAACTTTTTCTGCAACACTAGAAAATAAGGCATCGTGAACAGCCAAATTTATAATGAAAAACCAGCTTTGAGGCTGACAGTGCCTCCAGCAGTGCTATAGCAACATTTTTCAGCGGAATCAACCAGATAATGCACATGCATTTGTTAAGCATGGATTAACCAGGAACCAGACATTGATGAAACCTGGTATTCTATTATAGCACAGCAGCAATGACATTATCTTTTTTTTTTCACTGAAAGAGAACATTACAAAGAATATCAGAATTGTGCAACCAACTATCTCTGTATCTCAGATGACTCTACAACAGCTTAAAATTGCTTCCAAATCTTCTGTTTGTATATGCTTAAAAGAGATAGGTGTCATTTCTGAGCCACCGTTGAATATTATTAATTCTTATGTTTATGCATGCTGCTCTAAACACTACAGTTTTTCCGTTTCTGTTCTCTACTCACACTGTAAGACACCCATCACGAGGTTCACTAGCTCCTGTCATGCCCGGATCCACCCCTGGGCCACCATCAACCCCACACCTGTGCCCCATCTGCCGTCATGGAGTGTCATCCAATGCCAGCCACAGTGTCTGTCATACACACTATTTTATTAGAAACCATTATGATCACAATATTTAATGTGTACTATGTTGCAATTTAAAATTTTACATTTATTAAATCTTGTACATTCATTTTCTATTCTTTGTAAACTCTGTGATGTATTCAGTATTACTGATGAAATTCTGCTGACTTGTCTCAAACATGAATAATTGCAAAAATGATTTGTGTGAGTCTTGAAA
>JAFVLL020016450.1:0-13758 GCA_021397915.2 Tor tambroides
AAAGTAACTATATCTGAATCAAATGTTCCCAGAAACCATGAAATACACAGTAATGTTGATATTTGTATATGGTTATACAGCCATCTAGTGGTTACACATGGCATTACAGATGGTAAATGCATAATTTAAGGGTAAATATTTAGTACAGTAAAATCTCCTTAAATACACGTTAAAGGAAAAACAAAAATCTGGCATCAACCCTGATCAGGAGACATGGTGAAATTATGCATAGTAGTGCAGATACTTTCAGTAGCATCAAGATTACAAACTAATATCATATGGTCTGCTGAAGAGGAGGAGGATGATTAGGATAAATGAACACACAGAAATGTCATTTCCTAACATTAGCTCGAAATTCAGAATGAATACATGGTAGTCAGTAGGGATGTCAGTTTTCGATTATTTCCATGATCGATCGTCATTTAAATTAACGATCAATTAATCGATTAATCATTAACCCTAATACTGCAAAATGCGTCTATTGCAGTGACATAGTCACCGGCATGACAGGATGTGCAAATGCCACTCAAATAACCGGCTTCCTCGCCCGAGTTAAAGGAGTTTTTAGTCTAAATAAAAGGCTAGTAGCAGGACTGTAACGAATAAATGTGATTATGATCATTTGATAAAATGAAGAGAGCGCGCCGTAGTTACGTTTGGGATCATTATACTTTGTTGGCCGTTTCATATCCCGTCACGCAGACCACTGAATTCTCCTCTTTAAATGGTTTCATGGTGCTCGTCGTTAAAACACAATCGCAATGTTTGCAATTGACATATTGGCATTTAAAATAAAATTATCCCAAACGTAACTGCGGTGCGTGGGGCTGTGTCGTGTGGTCAGTGGATCGCTTAAACCGGCACTGTTGCTCACATAAAACTTTTTTTATGTGAGAATTATGACACAAGTGAGGTACAAAGCTTTGTTTATAAGATAAATAATGGTTTAGCAGGCAAATGTAACATCGTGACCATGCGTTTGCAGTGTTTCCCACAGTCCACTATTTGTAGCGCCACTCCCCACCCCCATATATATGCAAATTCATTCTCTGCCAGCAGGAGGCGCTTCTAGAGCGTTTTCCGTGGTAACGGCTGTACGCAAAGCGCAGCTCCGCTCACAATCAAACGCTGCTTTAATAGGCATTACATGCAAGATGAGATGAAAATGACATAGAAAATTTTCTGAAGACAGTCGGTTTCCTTCTGAAATACAGTGATATAAAAACACCCACGCTGGGTTTTGATTTTGAAACGTGCAGTGCTCATGTTTATTCAAGGAAGTCAAAGCCTTTTGGAAAATCTATTTGTGGTGGCCCGCCACAAATAAATCAATGTATGGCAAACACTGTTTTGCATTCATGCTGTTTGATACATTTAAAGCCATACGCGGCTTGTGTTGTATTTTGCCAGTTGGTCACGATCTGTCCGTGAATTTAATATTTATTGTTATTGAATTCGTTCCTTAATTCCTTCACTCATTTTAGTTAAATCAGTAGTTTTCTAGGGAACAAATGAATGAAACATGGACAGTGGCCTCAAATGAATAAGTCACAGGAACGAATTAACAAGTTGTAGCAATGATATTATAGGCTATATCTGTCCTGCTCGTGTCCGCAGCTCTGTCAAAGCGCAGAGCCCGATATGAAACAATTATCTGGGGAAATTATAATTAAACATGACTTAGTAATTAGAACTTTGTATTGTTTCTGTTTTAATGTACTTTTAAAGTTCGGATCACATTAAAAGCATCATTTGTACGTTAGTGAATTATTTTCGCCAAAGATCCAGCCCTGTCACGGTCACTCACAGCCGGGTGCGCACGTGTTTTGTGCATGAGCCGCATGCAGCCCAAAATTAAACTGCTTCATAGACCATCGATAGCTTTAATCGATTGCATCTCTTATCGACAATTAATCGATCGTCGATTAATCGTTGACATCCCTAGTAGTCAGCCTAATGGTAGCCTACACATTTTATTTTAATGTATTATTAATTTATTTTTTTAATATGTATCTGTGCATTAAAAATATCATCCCCACAATAAGAATGATGCTGAGTCAAATTAAGATAAAGATGTGTTCTCACGTCTGGAGTGTTTATTGAACCAATCAGATAAAAGTAAATCGAGAGTCAGCGAGAGCCTCATTTGATTGGCTGCGAAAAGAAGGTCCCGCCTTCCACTCGCGCTTGCAAACTGAAATCAGTGAGTGCCAAAACTGCAAGTGCGAAGACGCAGACATACATAGCGGGTTATTTGGGGAACATTTTGCCCTACGCACACAATAAATCATTTAGACAGTTGCAACAATTTTTTTTTCTCCACAAACATATTGGTTTTACGCGGTCAATCCGTATTGCAGCTCTTGATACGGTTGTTTTCGCTTGCAAAACGCTGTGCACAGGCTTGCAATACTTTTGGCTGTATTTGGGCGAAACAACAGTGCCAAAAGTGTAAGCGCGGAAAAATGGAAGTCAGAAGAATAAAGATCATATTTATAGCATGAAGTTGCAGTTTCACAATACATGAATTAAACTTACAAAAATCAGTAAAATTCTGCAAATCTTTTTTTCTTACGCTTGAAATGCGATTTACACTTTTACAAATCTTTTCTTGCACATGCAAAATTAATTTACGCTTGCTATATGTACACTTTCACAAATCTTACCCTGCGCATGCAAATCTTTTTGACGTCATTTTACCTTCATACATTTTACTTTCATAGAAATAAGCAGACTGAAGCACATTGGCAGCGTTATGACGTGGTAGGCCATCTGTCAAATGATGAAGGCGGGGCGGCCGAGAACCCGGGAAGCTTTTGAAAATTGCCCGCGCTGTTCTCGTGCTGCATGTTGTTGTTGAAGACCGTGTGTAACTACGACTCTGTGAGTAGCCTATATATTTTAATGCACCGATTATTATATTCTTAAAAGGATTTAAATGAACGCATCGAGAATAATAATATAATATATACAAGTTACTATATACTATATACAAGGCACTGAATCAATATGTATTTGTAGCCTACCATGGGTAATTGCTAGAATGTAGCCTAATCTCTAATCTACTAGGCCTATATTATAGCTAAAAATTTTGTTTCGAAATTCGTGGAAATTCATTGGTCAACAGAGATGTGGAAGGAAACCCTGAAAAAGAAATGTGGCATGGATGCTTTCAGATTTTGAGTAGTGGCTGATTCAGGTTTTTGGGATACTGTTTTCATTATGTTGGTTTACAACAATGAAATTTAAGAGATTCATTTGTAGGTTACGCATGAGGTTATGCTATAACTTAATGTATATTTTATTTTACACGAACGCGTATATTATGTATAAAACTCAATATTTCAATAATATCAACATCAATTCAAAACTTATCATGTATTTTCGCGTTGACGTGATCAGGGAAATGAAGAGGTTTGCGCGCGGAGGCGCATGACAGAAAGTCGGGCACCTGTCAGAAAAGCTGTTTCGTTCATTTCAAACTTCTGAAGCTTGCCACTTCAAGCGCCCTTATAGCTAATAGTAATAGTTTGAAATAACGTGTTTGGATTCGCCAAGTAGTGTAAGGTATGTGATTTGTGTTACATACAAGTAAATATGAAATTTTATTGTATTCCATTATCAACTAGTAAAACTAACAGTAAAACTTCCATAAGGTATTTTAAATACTGTGATAGTTTGTTGCTGAAGCGGATGAGACGTATTTATTCGCGTACCTACAGTAACTGTGTGAGATATTACATCATACGGAAAAGACATTTGCCGCGTTTATTTCTCGTCTGTTACAGATGGGGGACCTCAGCCACAGGATGACGTTAATATATATATATATATATATATATATATATACACACGAGTAAAAAAGGTTGACTTAAATGACAGCTAGGATTTTGTTTTACGTTTTTACTTCACCCGCAACTCCTTGGGTTATGTATTACAAGATCTGTGATATATGGCTGTGTATTGATGTCACAAAACTTGGTTCATGATCTAACAACAAAACTATAACTTTTATTTATTTATTTATGTATTTTCAGAATATTTCAAAATGAGGATTTGTAAGGGAACATCAGATAAGAGGTGAGTGCAGTTCTGATGCCAGCTGATTTACTGGAGATAACAGTAAATCAGTTGAGATCATGATTGTGCTAAATAATTCCAAAAAAATATTAAGATATATTAACTTTCATTCGTTTTTGTGCTTGTGATATTTAATTAATTTTATTTATGACATTATATAACAAAATTGTCTCTCTCTAACCTTGACAGTGGCCTTGTGGCTGTTATCTTTTTCTTGTTGGGAATGGGAACTCTGCTCCCATGGAACTTCTTCATAACTGCAATGAATGTAAGACAGACAGACCATTACTGATTGAAGGTTATCTCTAAATCTCGTGTGCTCATATTCCATTCTCTTCTGTTTGCAGTATTTCACTGACCGTTTGAAAAATGGTACAAATTCTACACAGACTGACACATACATGTTTGGTAACATGAGTGTGCTGTTAGCCCAGCTTCCCTTGCTGCTATTCACACTTCTCAACTCCTTTCTATACCAGCAGTGAGTATCTGGTTCATGCAACATTTGTTTCCTTCTGCAAGTCATATAGTGTTGAATGTATGTAGGTACGGGAAGTTAATGGAATAGCTCACCAAAAATGAAAATTTACTTGCCCTCAGTAGAGAAGTTTTTCTTCATTAAAGCAATTTACCATTCTATTACTTGCTCACCAGTGGATACTCTGCAGTGAATACATGTCAGAAACAGCTGATAAAAACCAATAATCTTGTCACAGATTGCTAATAAAAAGTACCATAAACATTATAATATTATGATATTTTTTTTATCTTTTGCTTATGTAGCATTGCAGAGAAGATGCGCATTGCTGGCAGCATGGTCTTCATATTACTGCTCTTCATTCTCACGGCCATTTTAGTGAAAGTTAAGATGGACCAGGACCACTTCTTTTCCATTACAATGGCGACAATCTGGTTTATTAACAGTATGTTTCTTATAATATTGAAGTTTATTATATGTGAATTACATCTACAGTATGTTCAAATTCCCCTTTTCACATTACATTAAAAAGAATATCACAACAGTTTCCGCTGATTATCAAATACATTTGAGAATCATCTGACAAATTTAACACCCCTCATCTTTCTTTGGAATTTTGCCCAGTGTTTGGAGCTGTGCTGCAAGGTAGTCTGTTCGGTCTGGTTGGTAAGCTGCCCCCGAGATTCAACTCACTGTTCATGAGTGGACAGGCAGTGGCAGGAATTTTCTCTGGTATTGCCATGCTGTTATCGAATATCTGTAAGTACTTGCAATATTCCACTCTAGCTGGGCAAAAATTTAAAAAGATGTAAAAAAACCAAACATTCTAGTGTACTGTTTAGCTTTTTTAGTGACCAAACAGTACTTTTGTGATTTACATTCTCACCATACATAAAAGGACTCAGGCTTTTGCTGCTTAAATTAATTGTGCAACCCTAATCCACACCATACATTTTTTTACCTAAAATGTTGGTACTTTTTATTAGCAGTCTGAGAGAAACCCATTTATTCTGACAGATGTGTTTTTATGCAATCTTTAGTTGAAACCGACTCAGAGAGTTCTGCCCTGGGATATTTCATAACCCCCTGTGTCGCCACTCTACTTACTTTGTGCTGTTACCTCATACTTCCACATCTGGTAGGTGCCACCAACCATCATGATTTCTTTTTACTTGTCATTTAACTGTGTTGACACAGATAAAAAGCATTTACTACTAATTTTTAACATTTTTTAAAATTGCTATAATATATGAAAATAGTACATTATTAGCAGTATTCTAATTATTTCTGATTTTGTACAAAATGAAATTCTTATATTACAGAGATTTGCTCAACTTCATTTGGAAAATGTGTCCACTAAAACTACACTGAAAGAGCCATCAGCAAATAGTTCTGGTATGTCACATCACACATTTTTCTATTGTTTGGACAAATTACACCAAGTTCAGCAAAGCCACTCACTGATAGTTCTTCTAAATCATGAATTTTGATGTTCTGTTTGTTGCTACAGAGATTGTAAAAGTGAAGTTGAAATATTTTGACAATGGATTTGATGACACTGGTAAAACAGAAGCATGTAAAAAGCTGAATGAGCTCAATCAGGAACCCACTGAGGAGAAGTCAACTGTGCCACAGGTCTTCAAAAAGGTACAGTGAACGTCATTTCTGTTTATATACCCACCATTAGGAAAAATGAAAAGAATTAGTAAGTAAGTTATTTATTTATTGTAGATTTGGGTGATGGCTTTATGTGTGACATGCGTGTTTGCCGTCACACTGTCCGTTTTTCCAGCGATTACTATAAATACAAAACCTTCTGGCTTATTTGACGGGAAAGGTGAGTCTGCACAAGATGTCTGACTCATGCATTATGTCTGTCAAAGCACTGTGATTTACATCATTTTTCATCTTATAGATAACATCTTCGTGCCTTTGTGTTCATTCATTGTCTTCAATGTGATGGACTGGATTGGCAGAAGTCTCACTTCTCGTCTTCAGTGGGTGAGTCTCGTTGGAGCCTGTATCGACACAATACAATGCCTAACTACAGAAATTATTGTTTATCTAACACATCTTTGTTCTTTTCCCAAACTCCCAGCCTTCGATGAAGAGTCATTTATTCCCTCTTTTTGTGGTATTACGGGTCGTTTTCATTCCTGCCCTCATGCTCTGCAACATTCAGCCCAGCTTCTATCTCCCAGTATTTTTCAGTCATGACATGGCTTATATCATCATCATGTCTTTGTTTGCCATGACGAATGGATATTTTGCCTGCCTCTCCATGAGCTATGCTACACAGTAAGTACTTTTAAAGACAACACAAAATATATTATCAAGGTTATTTACTGTCAAAATCAGCTAAGGTCAATCAGGAAAAACCTTTTGTCTCCCATAATATATTTCAAAACACCCACAAACTCTGTTTATTCTATATCTAGGTTGGTGAAGCCTAAAGATGCAGAGACAGCAGGGGCTCTGATGACCTTCTTCCTGGCTTTGGGACTCTCTCTGGGTGCCGCTTTCTCTTTTGGCCTTAAAAGAATTCTTTAGGGAAGAACCCACAGGCTGACAATTCTGTTATCTCATTATCCCTCCAACATGAACAAGTTTCAAATGATTACTGTTTTGAGGCACGGGTATACTTCTTTTTTCCTTGTTTTCCTCGCTTTATCTTGAGCAAAGGTGAGCGCACAAGCCTTTCAAAGTATACTCCATTGACCAAGAGCATTGTATATTTGGTGCACGCAGACTAGGGGCACTTACATTCAAGCATTCAGTCACATATTCACTGTTTTTCGTATAAACAAAAGATGGGCTGCACAGAGATCGTGTGCATGGACATCAGCAAATTGTACAGATGACAAAAATGTATAAAATATACATTGGGCTTTATACTACTGTAATAGTTTCTGAAGATCTCATAAAGAAAAAAAACTGTATATATATAAAATAATGTAGATGTAAACTCACTCAACCTTTTTTATTTATGTGTCTGTATTTTTGTATTTCCATGGGGTGTTTTTTAAGTGAAGTCTTTTACCTTTAACATGTTTAAACATTTTCTCTCATCAGTTTTGTAAATCAATTTTTACATGAAATGTGTGTTTTTATATTTGGTAAATAAATTTTAGGTGCATCTATTTTTCTTTAATATTTTGTTTTCTTTTGTGTGTGTGTTTTATTTGTTGTTGTTGTTGTTTTCCTCAGTTTTTAATAAAACTGTAAAATAGCAAACGCTTCATGTGCAATCACTTCACTTTCAACCTGTGGGTAGCTGCAGAAACCCCAGTCAGGAACAGGTTAGATTTGCTGATGCCTTGTGGAATTTTGTGGGATTATTATAAATTGTCCTAGCTTTTATGTCCAAATAAACATTACTGTTAGATTATATGAATAATGGCAAATTATTGACTAGCTTAAGCACCCTAGACCGATGAAATACACTCTAAGCACTTAACAGTGATGTTTTCATTATGTTCAGGTATATATGCTTTGATTAAACAACATATATTTTTTAGGGTACTTTATTTTTCTTCCTCCAAAATGTAAGCCATTTGTATGAAAGAAGAGCAGATGTCCACAGTGAACAGTGCCATTGTGAAGAATGATATTCTGTCGGGTTTTTGTACTCTTCAATCCCTATTGGCTTGTGAGACAATTTTTCACAACATAAGAGATGGACCACTAACAAGATCAGACAACAACTGATGGGTGTCGTGGGATATCAACTGGTGACTGACAGGACTAAATCACTGCAGCAAAGCCGACCATTACATCTGACATTGTTCTTGCAGTTAGATATTTAGAGGTTTCATGAATCTAGGAGAAGGGTGTAGGGGATGTTGTGGGTGGTGTAAGGATGAAAGAACCTCAGATACTTTGATCTCCTGAGAAACAGACAATACAAACATGCACGGGCATCTTCGAGACACCCCACAGAGTGGAGGTGTAGGAAACTTCCTTCCCTTTTGTTTCTTCTTAAATCCCCTCACCCATCCTTCCTTCTACTCAGTCAGCTCAAAATGGTCAATAGTAGAATCTAATGTTCTACATTAATGCAAGTGATATTCACAGTCATGTTTGGTATCATTTGAATTGTATCAGGGCGACTGTTACAATGGTCTCATTCTTATAAGAAGTAAACTAAAAGGTAATACAGATCCTAAGAGTTTAGAGAGATGTTGCACACTGTAGAGGGCGGGTCAGTTCTCAGGGTCTTTCATGCAAATTACCTTCTGTCCCAAGAAGTGATAACACTACTTGATCAATGCAAATTCCAATTGTTAGCAGCTGTCTCCATCTCGGGGGATGTTAGTTTTGGTCTGAAGTACTTAAGGAAATGTTGCAAAAGGATCGGGGCCTTCTGTAGCTGGAATGAGCCCATAGGATGAAGTGTTCTCGCACACTTCATACTATGTATTTTTCTCAAGTCAGGTATGCATGTTACTCTTAGGCCACGTACACACTGCAGCTAAATTCGGTTGTCAGTTCACCTTTTACTCCTTAATCGTGTTCTGTACACACATAATTCACTAAAATACGGGAGTGACAACCGCATTCCACAACCGCATTAACTCCCGAAAAATACAGGTAGTGACAACCGCATTTACAGAAATTCTACGCAGTGTGTACGGAACCGAACTGAACAACTAGTTGTTAATGACGTATTTGAACGTGCATCAGTGTCTTTGTCTGTATGTGAGATGCAAGAAAATAACAGTGAAAGAAGTCTTAACTTAGCAAGGGGCTAGCTGCGCTCATGAGCCCTGCGTGTGTCAGTGTTGCCAGATCTTCATAGAAAAAAACAACAACAAACAAGGACAAGCACAAAAAAACACTAAAACACCCAAATGCTTTGTTTTATAACACCAAAAAAATAATAATAATAATATAAAAAATCATATATCTCATATCCGTGACAGACCACTTTATTAACTCCATAAAGTGCCTATCTTTATGAGCTAAGACCAAACAACATGCCTAAAAGCGCTTGTAAATATGAGGACATGGCAAGGCAGCGCTCTCTAAAGCAGCCTCCCGAGCATAAACAACACACAGCACGTCTAGCAGCGGTAGTTTAGTTAAAATCGACGGACAAAAAGAGTCTTTAATCAAAAAATGGCACATAAACGGCTAAACTTTTATTAACTCCTGCAAGATGACAGAATGTTGCTATGGTTACAAATGCGGGAGTGACTGCTGTTCCGTACACACATGGAACGATAATTTACGGGATTCAATCCCGCATTTAAATGCGGTTGTCACTCCTGAAACTTGCAGTGTGTACGTGGCCTTAGATTCATCTTTGAGATTTTGATGTTTTGTATTGATTTAATATCTTTGAATTGGCTGTATAATTGGCACAATACATATTTACCTGACTGATAATAAATACATTTGATTTTATTCTGACTTACTCTGAAATTATTGACTCTAGTAGATTACGATGTATCCTTGTTACCGCATTTCCTGCGTCAGGTTTGTAACGGACTAAAATTCAGTTGAGATGGGGCATAGGGCACACCAACTGTATCTTTAGGGATCCGGCTAACACTTGGTATTAGTTCAAGTGTACTTAGATTGTAAGGGCTTATAGTGAATTTCCGTTTAGGTCAACTGAATGTTGTTCGACCAATCTAAATAGGGTGAGCCTAACCTCTGTTTATTGTAATATTATTCTAGCTAAGTGGACATGGGGAAACCATGGCATGACCATATCAAAGCTACTATCAGGGAAGTAATGTTGGTCATCTGTAGTAGTGGTCGTGACCTCTGACTAGGAATAATATTGCTTTATTCAAGTGTGTACAAATCTATGGGGGCTAAATAAAAGTACTTTTAGAATGAGCAAGCACAGGAGCGGCCGTCTAAAGTATTAGCTAATTACCTGTGTCTAATAACCAAGACTGACGAGAATGTGACCGTAACAACGGCCGAAGCGATATCTTTAAGCGACATGAGCACCCGAATGAACGAGTACAACAATATTAAAGAATAACAGAATAATCAGATGTCTAGATAAATTATCCTATGAATTATAACAATTGCCATTCTAACCTAAATGCGAGGTCATAATAAAATGGAGTCAGATTTGAACTTAACCTAGATTTAATAGCTTTGCGCGCTGAAAAGACCAAACACGCAGGAAACCTTCACCCACGATTGGATACCGTCCTTGGACGAAATTCGTGGACCTTACAGTGGCGTACTTGTCAGGAAGGGCTCTACAAGTCATTCTCTCCATAATAAACAATGCATTCACAGCCAAAGAGACAAAGTTACCACCAGTCTATGATAGGTATAGTGGAAGGGAAAAAGTGAGTTTTTACTGAAACATAGATGAATGGACAGATAGGATGGGTTTAAACAGATAATGTACACATGTGCACATTAACGCACAGACAAGAGCCGTAAATGGTTAAACAGAGTAAGAGATTGCGAAATCAAGCCAACGTGTGCAGGTTAATGAATTTCATTCATCTGTAAATAGAGTACACTTGCAGGCACATTAATAATTAGTAAAATCCCCACCCATAAATTAACTAAAGAGAAAGTTGGTCATGTGCATACAAAACTATATCGGAGCTTGATTTGTTTTGCCAAAAGCATGTGATCTATGACATTAAAAGCATTAGGTGTGTTTGACTTCTAAATAACTAAATACAAATGGCTTCTACAATGGCACTGGCTACAAAAAAAACAAAAACTTGCTTTTCTGTGATGCTTCATCTATGCCGCTAGGTGTCAATAAAAGTTCAAGTCAGCTTTCACACAAACCAGTGTGACATAAAGAGGTGCTATTAGCAGAGGTGCTAATGTGTCAGATGTTTGGAAAGCACAGGATGATGGTCCAGATCACACCGAGGGTCATCACCATTCACAATCTCTGACAGTCAGAACAGAGCAGAGAAAAATAAGTTTCACTTGACAGAAGAGTACAGTTATGGAAAGGGGCCAGAATAAAGGGGTTGATATGTTAGAGAAAATGAAGCAAAAGAGATTTATTAAGCCTCACCTTCAGCACTGATGGAGACCAGTTTCACTCCCTTGCTGCTGATAAAATCCAGGGCCTTTTATACTGGCGATCTTGTGGAAACACATTTTAACTTTGTCTGGAGTCTCTCACCAGACACACAAAATCATATCATAAGGACATGTATAGACTATTCCTTTGGGAACCTGATTTGAATCTTAATTGTCCATCTCAGTAAAATTAAAATGTTAAGTTTTAGTAAACGTGAATCTAAAGTTCAAGTAAATGTTTACTTGTCCATCTGACAGTAAAATTAAATTGTGAATAAACTTGTAGCTAAAGTTCAAGTAAATGTAAATGTCCATCTGACTAGTAAAATTAAAAAGTATGATTCTGCAAATATATTTAAATAATTTACAAGCGCAAACAACTAAAGTATTGTGATTTTTATCTTTACATGTTGCTTGTTATGATGCATAAATCTCAATTTTGACAACAAAAAGAGATGCATGTGCAACAACAATAGTGTGCATAGTTCTGATCTACTCTCTTAATATACACAAAAATGATTCTTAATCATGGTTAGTTGGTTGGTTATGGTTAGTATTATTATCGAAGGCTATATGCTTAATATGCTTAATATGTAGCTCTGCTTGACACATTTTGAATCAGGGGGTCCCTAAGGGATCCTTACTCTGAAAAATGTTGAAGACTCCTGTTTTATAATTATATTTCACTGTAAGAAACAATCAGCTTGCTTACTGGTTAGAAACTTACTTTACAAAGCAAGAAAATGAGTTTCATCAAGACTATGTATGTGCGCAGTTCCACACAGTGTTTAAGGATGGTCACAGATGATGTTTTCAACACCCTCACATGTTTGCTCAGGAAAAATTGCACAGAATGACTTATGTGCTTTGGGACTTCCAGCCTAACAAGTGTGTTTGGAATACATGCTATCTTGACAATAGTTCTTGTCTGATTAATGCCATAGCATGTAGGACATAATCTTCATATTCTCCATTATACTTCAGGTTTAGTGACATACTGTTAGGTTTTTTTTACTTGCTATTATCATTCTCCATATAGATGGGAATAAGTTGTGAAATTGCAACAATAAAGAAACTCTCCTGCCTATCAGTGGTTGGATAGGCTATACAGTACAGACAGTCCTGCACCAAAATAGACAAAGATATTGAATGAGTAATAGATGAATGACTGTTGATAATAAATGTTTAACATTTTTATTATTTTTATAAAGACCATCTATTTGACTTAAATTTGAATATGTTCATCAGAAAATAAATCAATGTTTTATCAGACTGCACTCACTCAGCATAAGTCTGCTAAAGCATTCACAAGAATGTAAGAGGGTGTCCTATATGGTCATTTTCTAGGTATTCTTTAAGGAATGAGCGTATCTTCTCACTGAAAAGATTTGAATGGTAATCTCTGGAGTCTGCATCTGAAGTGAATGTATTTTTTTCCTTGCAGATGTCCTTCACTCCCCAGCTTATGACACCAACCTATCAAAGATTTTACAGACATCAAAAAGACCCTATTTCTCAGCTTCTCTCAAATTATTCTTTAATTTCACCCTGTAATATGTAACACATTGTACATGAGACTTTACAGCCACTGTTTACAAAAAGGAAACGGAAATCTCACCTGAATCACTCGACCTTTTTTATTCAAATAAGTGGCCCCACCGAAATCACCTGTTACAAAATGCCATGCCGACACAAGGAAATAAATGAGTATTGCATAAATTATTTCAGATCTCTAGTGATTAAAATGTTATCAACAAAGGTTATGATCTAAAAGGTTGATTAGAACGAAGTACAAGCTGCCATCTTGATGGCATAAATCATACATACCTTTGCAGGCAACATCATCTGTTTTTGGTTCAATTCCACCACTGCACAGAAAATTGTCTGTAACTACTTCCCTGGCATTTTTCACACTGATTCCTTTTGCGTTTTTTGCATCTTCAACACAAGCATCCCGCTAAAGAAAAAGTACACCAAGAAGTGTTCTTAGCTTGCTGATGACTGAAATATGTTTTTTATAATTCCATAAGAGATTCAAATATTGTTTTCTAATGAATATTGCACAAATGTTGACAAAATTTGAGAACATTTTACGTTATAACACTAGGAGTTCTGACACCTAAAACTAGGGTGACCAGATTTCTCATGTTCAATACGGGACGGGTGGGCAAAAGGGG
>JAFVLL020016451.1:0-21063 GCA_021397915.2 Tor tambroides
CTGGTCCCTAAACTAAAGTGTTACCAAATATGCAAATATGAGGCGTTGCACGGAAACTTGTGGGAACATCCTTGAACTGTGAACTGAAATATTCAATTACATGAATAATGTTTGAAATTCCACCAGTATAAATCTATATTTACATCTGTGAGTAAATCATTAACTTTTATTTTATGAAGGAGCTTACAAGATGGAAACAAAAGAAATCATGAACTCAAATTTGAAATGTGCCTATCCTGGGAAGAAACAAAAGAAATAAAGCAAGTGTTATGTAAGTGCGATTCTTGATTGCGTATGTGACATAAATTTCAGTAATGGGTTTTCACCCTAGGCAAAGAGTTGTGAAGGCCTCGGTGTTTCACGACTGCGGCTGGGGTCACGCTGTATTTTCACACCTCTTCGGAGATTTAAAACAAGGTCAAGTTGTACATACAACCCATTACTGAGGAATTAACATACAAAAGCCACCAAGCCTTGTCAAACAAGAGGCGAAAGTAGAAGGTCAGGCTACGCTGAAGCACGGTGGGCCTGTGAAGCGGAAAACGGGGTGATAAATGAGAGCGTTACGTCTGGCGTATGTTAACGGATTGAGACGCTAGCTCATGGAGAGTGAGCGGCTGCAGTAATGCTGCGGATTATTGAAGTCTCTCCAGCTTTGGTCAGCCAGACCATTTGCTCCAGGGTTAGAGAGTGCAGATAGATGCATGCTGCTTGGTTTGCAGTGGGCAGCAGGGTTACCCAACACATCAATCCTGCACTCCATCACATACAGAGACTGTTTACTGAACACTTACTCAGCTGTGATAGAAGTGGGAGGGTGAGACCTTTGAAGTAAATATGTGTTAAAATAACCCATGATTCCATCTGCATTCAGGGGGTTTATGTGACGTATTTGCAGCATGAACTGGACTGATATTTCTCTGCAGTTGTCAGAAGATCTGACTACTTGTATAAATTGGATTCCTAAGTCAAATAAGTGCTAACGCGATCATCGCTATTACTGTTCCTCATGCCGATACTGTAAAATGTGATCGTAATGTTATCAGTAAAAATGCTATGGTAAAAATAGTTAACTGTCCTTTACTATATACATGGTGAAAAACTGTTTCTTCTTAGTTTTTTTGCTTATTCTTATATATATATATAATATATATGCAATATAGTGCGTATATATATATATATATATATATATATATAGAAGATGCACACAGTGTCATACAGACAATAAAATAATATATATATATTATTATTATTATTATTTTCAGAAATTGTAAAAATGTAGTATTATGAATAATTTTGACCTTTAGTATGACCTGTAAACTTCATTGAATCTAGTGTACACCATCTAATCTCCATTCATATGACGTATTAATATATAAATATTTGCTGTTCCTCCAAGATTCTCAGAGATCAGCACGCAGAACCTCGCCCGCATGATAACTCACTTCACTTCCACATGCAATATTAATATATTTTGATCACTGCACTGACCATAATTTTATGATTGCATGGCATTAATTGAGTACATATATTTTACCTTAAATATAGGGTCATTCCATCTCAAGTTGTCTGAAAATTGTAAAGTTGGTTGCATTTTTAACTCTTTCCTCACTAGCTGTTTAAACAAAAAAAAAAAAAAAAAAAGTTGCCAGCCACTGTCAGCATTTTTTATAATTTTCACAAAACTTTCATGACCCCCAGAATATTTTATGTAATGAATATCTGAACATGAAAACCTTGCTAAAAATAAAATAAAATTTGAACAAAAATCTGAGAAAATCGTGTTTTTTTTTGTCAAAAACTACATCCAGACTGGATTCAGAATGAACTCCCCCAAAGCTTGCACAGTCCTAAACCACTTCCTGCATCGATGTTTCATTCGGTTTCACAGGCTTAGCCTGTGTTTTGATCCAAAGATTCTGTACTCTTTCAGAAGATGTGTAATAGCGCCTCCTACCATATAACAGTGAAATCACGGAAAGCTGGAAAATTCCGTCAATGGCGGGGAAAGAGTTAACTCTCCTAATTTTTCAAAACTGGTGGCTTTGCAATTCCAATACATAGAGCAGTGTTTCCCAACCCTGTTCCTGGAGGCACACCAACACTACACATTTTCCAACTTTTCCTAATCAAACACACCTGAATCAACTCATCAGCTCGTTAGTAGAGACTCCAGGACCAGAAATATATTGGTCATATAAGGGAGACTTCAGAAATGTGCACTGTTGGTGTGCTTGGTATACTTGCTTTTTTGAAGCAAGATTTAACATTCAGTGTAATAATTTACAATTTACGAACAGATTTGCAACTGTTTTACATAGGAATTCGTTTGGCTCGTGTTTCATGAAAGAGTCCCACAGTCTTTAATAAAGAGCCTCTGATGTTATTAAAAGTTTTCATACTTCTTCATAGTTTGTGGCTGGTAGCACTGATGTGTCTTCTACCGAAGTCTATTTTTAACTAAGGCCAGGTTGGCAAGGCCTTTTCAGTCCTTGTCCTTTATGAAGCTTCCAGCCCATCTGTGCACAGATACTTCCCCAAACCACCTCGCTTATTAGCCTATTCCCCTGTGACGACACGACCATATCAGCATAAAGAGCACACGTTCCAGACATTAATCTGTCACAAGCAACAGCATGTAAACGAACGTGCGAAGTGTGTTCTTGTTTTTCCTGATTAGCTGGAATGATCTTTAGAGAGACGAGCTGCCCAGAATTTGGCCTAAATTTGGCACAAACTGAAAATGGGTTTGTGCCCCAAATTTCCCTGGGAAAATGTGAAATCAAAGAAAGAGAGAACATATGCCAAAAATGAATAATCAATTATCAACCTACCTCTCCTGAATGCCAAGATGCTAATATTGTTGTTTATATTTTGGTCTTAATGAATCTTAATAAGTTCGTATTGTCTTGCATAAAGGTAGTTGAACATGGTTTGGAATGACTTGAATGCGTAATTTTGGGGTGAACTATTCCTTTAAAGTGTTCTTGTGCGTATGATAAAACTGCCTAATGAGCCATCGGTTTTTTAATTAGGTTATTTGCGTTGCCGCATATTGAATCTTTAATGTCGCCACATATAGAGGCTTACCTCAGAATCGAGGTCATTTCAAAAATAGACGGCTGGATTTAGTCCCTAAGAAGTGTACAGTGATGAATTTGTCGTTGTGGGTCAGTGTCACAGTGGTCTGGGTGAAGGAGACAAGGAAATAGAGTCATTACGGGAAATTCCCAAGCCTCTGTCTGCTTGGCAAAGACGGTGCTCCGTGTCTGGGGAACGTTAGATTGTGTTTGAATTGTCATCCAAAGAGCAGACAGACTAGCTGCATTGTGTATCTTGCAATTTCTTTGCCAGAATCAAGCTAAATTGATCAGTCTATCAGCACTTGTCATTTGCAAAAACAGAAATCAGGTATTGTATTGTAGTCTGAAACCGCTGGCAACCACACCACTGATCTGGACATGTGGCTATAATGTGTACGGCTTACCTTGCATAGAATGTCTCAAGTAGATATAGGTACACATATAGGAGATGGAGAATGAATAGGGGATTGAAGAGGGTACAAAACAGAGAAGTGAAATGGAAAGAGGTTTTGAAGATGATAGCTAAGATGTAATGAGCCTCTTCGTGTGCAAACAGGTGATGCAGGATCTGCACGTATTGGTATATTTCTGCGTGCAGTGGGGTGAATAAATGGGACTGAAGTGTAGCATAAGAATTCTTGTTTTAAATTCTAGTAGTTTCACCTACATATTGATAGCATGAGTCACACTTAAAGACCACACTCTATTAAATACTGTATTAAGTTGCTATAGACCATTAAATGGCTACAGTGGTATCATTAATTTTGCTGATAAGCTACTTATTCCTTATTTTTATTTATTCATTTGTTTAGCTGACATGGTTCCCAAAACCTTTAAAGAAAATTTCAGTTATTTGTTACTGTATTTATAAAAATCAGTTTGTAGACATTGCCCTCATAGAGAGCAATGGAATTCTGATTAGATATATATATATATATATATTTTAGCACTAAGCATAATTAAAATAGTTGTATTCATTACAGAATGTTTCGTGACATTTTAAAATTTAAAATTGAATTCATTACTGTACCATGAGATTTTTTTTTCTTTGATATAACCTGCACTGATTAATCATACACTGTAAGACAAGGAACAAATATGAGACAGTAAAAAAAGATTAATTTTGTGTAGATTATTTTAAATGTATTATGTTAAAGTGCATTTAAATCAACAATCATTTTAAGCATTAGGAAACTGCACCATTGCCTGGGAGCTAGAATACTTTATTTGTCCATCATTTATCTGTGCAATGGGAATGACTGTAGGAAATGTAAGTACATTGGAATAAAATGAGACACTTGTTTTCATGAGTCGTGAAGAAATAGTTCATGCAAAAATGAAACTTCTGTCATCATTTACTCTCCCTCGTGTTGTTCCAAACCTATATGACTTTCTTTCTTCAGTGAGAAGTAAAAAGCAGAATGCTATTATAGACAGAATGTCAAGACTGACAGCCGCAGTCACCATTCGCTTTTCTTTGCATCGAAAAAAAAAAAAGATGCAATGAAAATAAATGGTGACTGGAGCTGTCAGTCCTTAACGTTCTGCCAAACATCTCCTGTTGTGTTTCATGAAAGAAAGCGAGGTGAGTAAATGATGACAGAATCTTTATTTTTGGGTGTGTTGTTCCTTTAAGGACGCAGTATTTTCACCCTATATTCCCTTCAGTCAACAACACTCTAATCCCAGTTTTACTGGACTCGTGTTTTCCTCGGTACAATCAGCAGATGCTCTTGATTTGCAGGAAAACTGACAAGCACAAGGTTCATCTTGTGTTCTCTCATTATACATGCTTTTTACAAGGCACACTCAAGATTTCTGTTTGTAGATGTTTGAAACTAGAACAGAGAGTGAGACATGTCTGTCTGGCCTGTGTCTTTACCATGGCACAGCAGAGCTGCACCATTTAGACGTGTGATTAATTCACAGTATGATCAATATAATAATAATTATTATTATTATTATTATTTTTTAATGAAAATATAAAAATGACTAAATAAAAACTAAAGAAGAATCCTGTTTTTAAATTTTAAAACATTCAAACCATCAGACAACACATAGAGATGATACATTTCTAGGCACCCACAGATCATGAGCTGCTCATGAATAAAAGAACACAGTGCCATGCTTCACTCTGAAATACAGGGCATATATATATATATATATATATATAACAGCCTTTGCGATTTCATAAATTGCTGTGAGCCGTGCAGCCTTATGGCACAGTATGTTACATTTTAGTGAAATAAAATGATTCCTGTCAGAATATGCATACTTTGCTGCTACAGTAAGTACATGATGATCCAATACTCAGTATTCATAATACAGCAGGTGATTATTACAATATGTACTGCTGAAATTCTGAATGGGCTGAAATATGTTTTCTTATAAGGCAATATCATTTTTTCTTCATAGTATTTGGAAAAGCGCTCTCGTCAGAAAGGCAGCTGTGATGCATAATAATGTTGTCAAATTTAGGCAGCTCAGTAAGTTTTGGTTAGAGCTAGTATGCAGTGCTTAGGGTCGTACAACAATTGCTTAAAACCACTTTCTAAAAACTTGCTTACAGTGGCAGAGATGATACGCTTAGTTTAGAGAGCAGACCACGAAAATTTCATTACAAATCTGCCTTGAATACATCCCCATTTCCTCTAATAGAATACTTGGATAATCTGCGTATCTGGCATCATCCTTTCTTTGACCCTTGCGTGACCCAGGATCTAAACCACATATGGCCCGACGAATGCTTTTCATTTGGTGGAGATGCTTTTACCTTGAATAGCAAGAGTCTGAATAGATGAATTCGTGCAAATACTCGGATGTAGTTCCTGTAAAGCCAAGAACGGACGATACATTTGCATGATGGGGCAATTCTGCAGGAATCTCTCTTATTTCAACACAAGGACATCGTGGCCTGCAGTGATGATTGTTCCTCTTCCTCAAATACTTAAATATGCCTGTGAAATTGTTCAAAGCGCATTTATTCTAAGCATGCAATATGTGACTCAACCCATTCTACTAGGGCAGTCTGAGCTTTTGTTGGCAACAGTTTATTGAAATAGGAAGTAGAAGGCACAGAATGTGTGTGTTACCACAAAAGATGTAGAAACATGTGACATGGCTCCTGGGGGAATGGCATTCTTTGTCTGTTTGTGGCCCACTTTCTTCCCCATGATGTCCAGTGGTTTATAATGGGGGAAATGCAGTAATGTGAGTCGGCGACTGGTGAATGAATGGAGTTGAAAGCTTTCCAGAGCATTAACAAACAAATCACCAATCCATGGTTCATCAGACGTTAGAGATGCATTGCCATTGACATCTTCAGAATGCGTGGCATTAATGCTGGTTGATTCACTGTGTATGGTACTTTGCAGAGGAAAATCATATTGTTACGGGTGAAAAATATGGAATAATTAAGATTTTTTTGTCACACTTTATTTTAAGGTCCAGTTCTCGCCATTAACAAACAATGAACTATGACTTTTGCCTCAATAAACTCCTAATTTGCTGCTTATTAATAGTTAGTAAGGTACTTGTTGAGTTTAGGTATTGGGTAGGATTAGGGATGTAGAATATGGTCATGCAGAATATGTGCTTTATAAGTTCTAATAAACAGCCAATATTTTAATAATAGGCATGCTAATAAGCAACTAGTTAATAGTGACAATTGGTCCTTATACTGAAGTGTTAACTGATTTTTTAATGCCTTTGAAAGAAGCGCACCAACAGTGTTGGGAAAGTTACTTTTAAAAGTAATGCACAATATTGCATTACTCCATTTATGGAAAGTAAGATGTTACGTTACTTATGCATGACTTTTTCTCATCTAGGCTGGGCTTACTTGTTGGTTTTTAATATAAAAGGTTTTGTTTTCTGGCTATTCTGTTATTGTGAATATTATTACAATTTACAAAAGAACTGTTTACTATTTTTTTATATTTTAAAATGTAATTTATTTCTGTGAATTAAAAACATTACCATTTACCATTATTCCAGTCTTCAGCATCACATGATCCTTCAGAAATCATTCTAATTGCTTGAGTTGGGTAAATATATCCAGCTACTGATGCAATATGAACAATTCTGGTCTAAGCTTATAAATTTCTTTCAAAATGTCAAGAGGTCAAAAAGGCACTATATACAAAGATTTGCTTAGCTATTCATTTTTGGGCTCTCAGGTCAGTCTAAACTTATTGTGCCTATCTTCACAAGCTTATCGAATGAGGAGAAGATATGTTGTAATGCTGCAAAGGTTTCACCCTTAACTCAGCAAATATGAGAGAAAGCCGCCAACGATCAGTGACAAATTTCCTAAATCCTACGCTGACGCTGAACGTTAAGACAAACAGTGGTACAATAAAACAGAGCCCATCGTTTTTATCTGGCAAGCCCACACAACCTTACTCTCAGATTTACAGCATCTGATGCCCAGCAGCACCAAATCTTCAGAGCAGGGTTGCCACATCTATTGGTTATATATAGTTAGTGGGAAGAGAGGCAAATGTGCATGGGTTATATAAACATATCACCCGTCTGGGATATTTGTTTTCTCACCTATGAACAAATTACAATGGGATGCTATGAAATATGGATCCAGGGTGACATAAAGCTTTCAACAACCATGAGCATTTCTCATGTCTGATTTAAATATGCATGTTTGCATTGCTCTAATACGGCTCCAATGATGCATAGTTCACAAGCGAGGAACAAACAGTAGCTAAAAGAGATCGTTTTCATATTGGCTTTACAGCTGGATATCAGTTTGTGCTCTGCAAAAGGTTCAACCAAGAACTAACAGAATATCTGTCTGCATCTCTTTTGTACTGTTTGCAGACCAACGGGACAGATTAGTATTGCATGTTTCTTGCTGTCTGGTGGTATAGAGATCTGCAAGACAAATACATTTGAAGAATACTAAAATTTGTCATTGGCTTTGTTCGGGACGTAGTTTGTTGTCGTGCTGCTTATTGCCTGTGCAGGCCCATACATCCTAACCCTCATCTAACCTCACAGTGACCCACTTGTGATGCTCCACATAAGCAGAAACTCCACATGCACCACTCAAATCGAGCTTTGTGAGGGAGACTCGTCTTATTCCAACAGAGTTCTTAAGCTAACAGCACAATGCACCAATGAACATTAAAATATGCAATTTTCAGAATTATTATATGTAAAACTACACAGAACAATTTTTCATTGATACTTTTATGTTTTGAATGGAATATAAGTAGGCCTAATGGACATTTCTTACCCCTCATCTACCATCAGTGCTTAATTTGTACATTTCGAGGTCCCGGAACAAAGTAAGGTAACGGATCCGGCATGTGATTATAGGAGGGAAAGGTAACGGAGCATTCGCGCAATCACATTGGTGGACCAGTTTAAGTGATTAACAGCATGCATCGGTTGCTTTTAGGGTCCGTATACGGTCATGAAAAACCTGGAAAAGCCATGAAATTTTAAAACCGCAATTTCCAGGCCTGGAAAAGTTTTGAAAAATTTGTGGAATTTTATTTTACAAATATCTATATAATACAGTTATTTAATACAATACAATACAATACAATACAATACAATTGTATAATACAGTTATTTAATCATGTCCTGAATTTCGGTGTGGGATTGTGTGTAGCTATATTGCATAGTTTTACTCATTCCCGCAGCTTTCAAGTTTATAATGAGGGAAATTCCTCATTCATGTTTTTAGACGAGTAAATAAATCCACACAAACTATCAGATTAAATCAGTCATTTGAAAACAGCGTGAGTGATTCAGTACTCTCTTTCACTCTCTCAAAGATCGGCGCATCTCGTCTGCAATACAACGAACTGCTGCAAGCTGATCCAAGACTTTCGCTCGCATTTCGGGACAGTTGACAACTGTCACTTGACTAATCGGGTCATTGTTGCATTCTCACAAAAATGTATAATTTGCACATATTTTTAAGTATTTTTAAGCCATTCGATACTCGCGCGCGTGTTCTGTGCGCTCAGTCACATCCAAAGTGTGCGATAAAGCTGCCTCGCGAGTATTGTATTGAGTTCTTTTTCGTAGTTTGTTGCGTTTAAGCGGCCAAATACACACAAAATGACGTCAAAATGGCCGTCCTGGCTTGTATCATCGTAAGCACAGTAGGTTCCTAAATGTAAACAGTTGAGAAAGATAACGCATGTGTAACAGTATGGATCCGTGCATTTGGTCTTGTGAGAGCAGCCTAGGGCTGTTACATGTCGCGTCTTTTGCGCGCTGAAGTTTGTTATCTCAAATATATACTGTACGTGCGGCAAGCACACTCATAATAGAATATTTTTCATGGAATATATACACGCGATAGGTCAGCACGAACGTCTTTCATTGGCAAGTGAGGAGGGGGATCCGCCAAAATGAAATTAAGCCCTGTCTACCATCTTGAATTTATTTTCTCTATTTGAGCTTGTTGCAAGAAAAAAAGGGATTGATACAACAGGATACTATGAGGCCTAAGGATTTAGCCCAAATAAAGTATTTTAGGCTACCCAGGCTCACTGGAAATGCATGCCTCTACTTATGTTTCTGCGAAACTCAAAAAACATACCTACTGTATATGTATGAATCGCTAACTCAGACAACTTTTATTCCTTTTCACACAAATTATGCTTTACAGGGCCAACGTTTCCATTAAGAAAGTCTAATTTTCGTACAATTCTTTGCAAAATATTATGTTATGACTTCAAAACAGTTTTAACATGCTGCAAGATTTGAAAACTGATATTTTTGAACATTAGTGTCACATATACAGCTTCATTTGTATGAGTTTTCTAACGCAGTAGCTTTGCTCGGTAGCTCATGCGATACAACGTTGCACTTGCGAGGTGAAGAGCTCTGATACGAATCACGTGAAACTATGGTTCAACAAAACAGCACAAACCAGCGTGTAAGGAAGTAAGAATTGCACGGTTGCATCAGCGAATCGATTAGGTTTAGGGTTTGGTTAGTGTAGGGGGGGTTTGTTATTTTCCAACACGATAGTGCATTAACCTTTTAGCGACACTCACCGGACATTTGAACGCGTGTTTTAAATTTTTAATCTGGGTTGCAGAAACGTCGCCGCGAGCATATATTTTCAGTGAGCCTGAGTTGATTTTAGAGGCAGCATAATGAAGTTGCCTTTTGGAGCAGATTGTGTCAGACTTGCATTGCACAGAATTTCCACAATAGGGAGCAAACGGTCTTGAACTTTTTAGTTCTCATTAATAATAACTGTGATTTCTGTAAGATTAGGTTTTTAATAAGTTGAAATAATTATTTTATTAGTCAAGGCACAGTGAACACGGAGGCATGTTGTCTTGATTAATAGTTTAAATTTGACATTGTTTTCAACTACATTGTATATTAGAGAAATCATTGTGCTCGTATTCTTGGTATTTCACACACTTGAGGCAATGTGACCTTTTTTGTTAGTCTTTTGTGTTTGACCTCCTTTCTAAGTGCCTTTCCCCTTCATTGGCCTATAATCTGGCTCATGTCACTTCCTGATCCTGTTTCCCATAATTATTTTTTGCTCTGTCAATAAAGGTGTCAAAAAGGCCAAATATATATTTGCAGCTGTATCCGACTTTGCTATGCGCATTTCTTCAAATATGTTTTAAAGACTGAAGGCAAACTGTTTTCATTTCAGATAAATGTGATTATGAGAGCAAACTGCATTGAACAAAGCAGAGAGTCTTTCATTTCAGAGATAAACATCCTCACTTATGTGACACGTTGTTTATACATTTGGCGGCTGCTTTTACGCACAGAAACTTAAAGTGCATTCAGAATTTACATTTTGTCGGTTTTGTATTCCTGGAAACTGAACTCGGTGTTGCTAGTGCAATGCTGTAGCAGCTAAAGGAATACTAATAATGAAAATGCTGTCATAATTTACTTCCTCTCATGTCGTTCTTTATATGACCTCTACTGTGGAACAAAATGCAGGTGAATTTTTGAGGAACATCCTGGCCACTCTCTTTAATGTATTGAAAATGGATAAAGGCTGAATGAATGAATAAATGAATGAATCAATCATAATGTATCACTTTTTATCATTTTTCAGGTTTCATTTTTGGGTCTTCATTTGGGTTTTCATTTCTGGTATTCTTACAGGAAAAAGAGAATTAGATAAGAATAGACGTATTCTCATAGAGTGGCAATGTGCCTGAACCATGAAATCTCTTTGGCAAACGCTCATCTGAAACGGGATGAAACCAATCCATTGCATGAAAAAATATCATCTCAATTTCCTCCTCTTGGTTACTTTTTAATTCATTTTCCACATGCTGACTGGAGCATTTCAATAAAGCAGGTGTATACCTTCAGCAAAGCCATAATTAAAAAGTCTGAAGACTCATAAATTACCATTTTACAATTGGGAAGCGTTTGTAGTCTATAGTATTTATTTAAATTAGTCTGCTAAATTCAAATTTTCAGTGATCGCTCACGCCGCTGATAAAGAAACAATTCCAAAGCAATTAAACGGAGAGGCTTGAATGCTTTGGGTCATGATAGCGCAATATTGGCCGTCTTTAACTCCACCTGTTTTATTAGTAATATGGCAAAGAGGATTATTTTTCCAGCTAGCGTTCATCTCACTTTGCTTGAATGCCATGAGAATTTAATCATATATCATTGCGGCGACTGTCAGCTTTGTTATTTGCTGTGCTCTCGTACCCTTGGGGGCAGTAAAAGTCCCATCTGTGAACCTGTCTCCCAAAAGCAGGGGAATCGGTTTTGACGTATCACCTGCAATGCTGTGTTTTTACATGTCTGATTCTTAGTGCTGTTTGCGAAAACAAGCATCACTATTACTACCACTTATATTTAGGGTTAATAATATGAAGAAACCCTAACGTTTTAATGTAACTTGACCAGCATGAATGATGCCTCAAATGTGTGCTATTACTCTTCTGTGTGATTCTGCTTTTAAACAGGTTAAAAAAAATACATAAGTACCTACCCTAACATTTCCATGTCAATTAGGCACATTTTCCCCCAAAATTATAATTACCATAGTGCACTTTTTTGTGTAATTTTCATTTTCTCAGTGGTGATTCTCATTAACTCAGCTGTACAGTACAATATATTATATGAAGGAAGCTTAAACTTTCTTGTGCTTTCAGCATTGTTATTGCTATTGTCTTCTTCTAGGTGCCTCTTACATTGCATTGACAATAATTTGGTGATGTGTTGTGTGTATAATGTGAGTCTGATTGGATGGTGCAGTTGTTTTTTGGTGAGCAGTGTTTACTGTCCACTGTGAGCGTAGTATGTGTTTGTGTGTGTTTGTGTTTGTGTGTGTGTGTGTGTTATTGAGCTAGTTAAATGTGCATCATTGTGGGTGGCTAACTCTGTCATTACAGGGCTGTGTGTGTGTGTGTGTGTGTGTGTGTGTGAATAATGACCAGCAGAAGACAGTCGTGAGTGCTGTGGTGTAGACTCAGGAGTCAGCAGTAATGACAGTGCAGTCTCTCACCCATAGAAATGGTCCTAAAGTGCTTTCAGAGAAGAAACAGCACAACAGTCATAACTTATATGAAGCTCAGTTATGTGGTGCTCAGCCTGTAGGAAATGTCAGATGGATGTCAAATAAGCATCAGATTTCAGGTTCGTAGAGTACTGACAAGCAAAAGCTTGGCTTTTTTATTTATCTATAGTTATGTTTGTTTGTGAAAATATTAAATGTGTCCAGGTCAAAAAATAAAAGTAAAATAAAATAACTGTAAATTGTCTCTTTTTTATTTTCTTTTTGGCTGTGTAATAAATCAATAATAAAAAAAATGCTTCATAAATTACAGGTAAAACAACAAATGTTACGAATATAAAAATGATTTACTTTTTCATATTTATGACAATGAGTTTTTTTCCCATTACGAAAAATAAGAAGATTTTGTGGAGGAAAATATGTGTAATTATCATGAAAAGAAGGCCAAAAGTCTTAATGTTCTTAGGACATGTTTTTGGTAGGTTTCGTGACTTTCACACAGTATCCAACTTAAAGTTCCTTTCAAGACCTTATTTCCATGTCCCATAACTTTTCCTCAAAAGAAAGAAAGAGAAATGTAGCAGTGTAACAGTGCAGTGACAGGTGATGCATTACTTATTATGGCTTTGGCAGTGCTGTGTGTTTGGGCTGCAGTGCATAAATCAAACACTAGATCTCTGGACACATTTGGCTATCGCTGACCGTGACTGGAATTAGAGGGCGATACATCTGTTTGCCTTTTCAAGTAACACCAATGTTCTTTGCCCTTCACTGAGACCCTAATGTTCACTTACTGAATTTGATTTCCAGTGACTCACATGGGTGAGTTTTTAGCTTGTCTATTATTTAGTTTACTCTGAAATTGAAGGTTGGTTAGAGTCAGGACAGCAGTTACACAGGAAAAAAATCTGGGGAAAAAATGGATTTAGACCTTATTTTGCATGTTGTCATAAATCTTCCTGAGCTAACAGGCCAATCAAAGTATGCTCCAAAGAATTTTACTTAACATTTACTTAAAACCACAAATGAAATCCATTTCATGGTGAAATGTCATTGGCCACGTCTATGGTCATGCACACTTGTGGAGAAACGCTTTATCACTCACAACATGATCTTTGGCCTAAAGCAATATGTTTTAATTATAGACACTGTTGAAGATGGGAAAAAAAAATTGACAGTCTATAAACAACAGCACAACAGTACTCAAAATCTATAAAAGCAGCTACTGCTGAATTTAAAGTTACAGCAATTTAAGGTGTTTAAATTAGGGCTGGGGGCTAAACAATATAGTATTAAGATTGCAATAAAATTTATGTTGATAAAGATGATAAGCTCTGTATAATTTTTTCTCAATATGGATTAATCTAACAATATATCACACAGCAGAAATAAACATGACAACAGCCAGTCAGAGCATGGGGCTGATAAGTCTGCCTGTTCTGTGTCTCTGTGTGAATGAATGATGCTGTTTCATCTAAAACACAAACTCAAACACACTCACAGTGTTTTCAATGTCTGTGTCTCAGTATATGAGGACATGAACACATGAACTTCATCTCCAGTGTTGCTCTGAGAGTCACTTCACTAGCTTTACTCTGTTTCATTTGAGCAAAACTCTCAGATATCCACCACAAACCGCCAAAATAAAGGTTCAGTTTAACTTTAAGAAATTATGACAGAAAAATATTTCTATATTGTATACTGAAACGTACTCCTCAAAGTAATAATAATGATAATTTCATTTTTAAGGAATATCATACAACCAAGATATTTTTATCCATGTTTTAATTTATACACTTTTTTGGCAACCCAGCGCTGGGTGAATATTGAACAGAACACATGCTGGGTTATTTTGACCCAGCTGGTTGGGTTAAATGTTTTTACCCAACATGCTGGGTTGTTTTATTTAAGTCAGATATTGTTTCAAAATTACTATATTGCTAGCTTAAAATAGGCAGGAAATTAAAAATCACACACAGAATTACTAATTAATTACTATTAATAAGCAAGAACACCCATAGACAAAAATATAAGACAAAAATTGAATTTATTTGGGCGAATACGGCATAATTTACAATATTACATACATTTAAACTTATTTAACAAGCATTATAGAAACAAAAACTGTAACATTTAAAAGAAGCACTTTAATTTAAGTGTATTCGACCGCTCTCTAATCCCTTTTCACCGAAATAGTGCTAAATTTCGTGCTGGTGAGTCGCCAAAATCTGAGCCGGTGATGGGGTGCTGTTCGCGGGGAAACCGCAAACTTCAGACCGCCGCCTCGCGTTTCACTCGTAGCTGAAAGATGCCGTGAACCTGCCCATAAACAAACAGTACTGCGATTAGAGAACATACACTATATTGCCAAAAGTATTGGGTCGCCCCCTTCTAATGAACAGGTTTGACTACTTTAGTCATTTCTATGAGTACAAATCTTAATGTTAAAGCATATAATGATATTTTAGGGAATTGTGTGCTTCTAATATTATAGCAACAGTTTGGACAGGACCCTTTTCTATTCTAACATGACAATGCCTCTGTGTATAAGACAAGGTTCAAAAAGAAAATGATTGATTGAGTCAGTGTGGAAGAACTTGACTGGTCTGCATAAAACCAAAGTCCCCAATCCAAGGGGATAAGGATGATCACTTCCATTTGGAACTTGCCCGTGAACCGTTCGGTACACGATACGCGTACCGTTGCACCCCTAGTTGTGTCCTACTTCCTTACATTGTTACATTGTTAATCACTGTTTAGGAAAACCGTGATTGTTACAGTTGTGATTTAAAACTTTAGATTAGGGAACAGATATTCACCATTAACAAAGAGTTTTTCCTCAATAATCTCCTAAATTGCCGCTTAATTATAGTAAGGTAATTGATATAGCAGTTATGTTTAGGTAGTGTTTATTATTATTGTTGTTAATTGTTATTATGAACTGATGTAAAATATGGTCATGCAGAATAAGGCACTAATACAGTATGTGCTTTATAAGTGCTAATAAACAGTCAATATGCTAGTAATATGGATGCTAATAAGCAACTAGTTAATAGTGAATAGTGTTTCCAAATCTAAAGTGTTTCTAAAATCTCAGCTGCAAGAAGAATATATAGCCTCAAATGTGATACTTTTTTGCTCTTGCTTAGATATTTGGAGTTATAATTGAGTACAAACTTGACAGTACCCACACTCTTACTAAAGTGCCATTTCCCTGTACTTTTTACACCCCTGCCGTGTACATAAAAATAGAGCAGACTGAACTCGCCGAATCCATCACACGCCGAATACTTGAGTACTCGGCTGATTTATCTGTCAAGTGCTGGAGCAGTCAAAATGACCCAAATGCACATCCCTGGTGTTGGCTGTGTCTCAGTCGTGGAGCTGCTGCTGTCTCCACTTGTGGTGTGATGGCTGCTCCTGTCGTATGAAGGCGTAATCAGCCCTGTTCCTCGACAGCCGAGCACAGGATAGAGTTTGAATGAAGACAAGGAAATTCTTGCAAATCCCCTGCTGGCACACTTGTCTCCACATTAACCAGCTCAGCCCAGCGTATTTCCCGCCAGCCCTTTAGATTCACTCATATTCTGCCGGATATTTCAGATGAACCTTTTTGAGAGCTTTTGGGACGACCAAAAATCCAGTAGCAGAGTCAGTGGCCAAAAGCAGTGAGCGGCCAACGCGTGTCATATCTCTGCATGAGGTGTTTGTTCATCTGGAATGAATTGTATTGGCTCTGTTCAACAGCTGTAACAGCAGTTTTTAAATGTAAAACACATTTTATGCTAGATTTTGCAATACTCGTTGTTTTATTCAGCCACTTTTCTTGCAGGTGTTAGAGATTGTTAACATTCAAGCTCTGTTTAATGGCAATAAAAAGCATGACAACGTATTTTTTTTCCCTGCAAAATTGATTGTCAAACCTTGTCAACCAACAAGGTGCAAATAATGTTTGAATATGAATTTTGTTGTTTACAGCAAGATCTGTGATGAAGACTGCAAAACTGAATGATATAAGCAAAATGAAATCAGACAGATGAAGCTAATCTGTTTTCAAGCGTTTTGACTTTATAACATCTGCACTGATGAAAAAAATGAAATGAGAATTACCGTGCACTGTACACAGATAAATGAAATGTACGCTACCAGTCAAAGCGTTTTACACACCTACTTATTCTTTATTATTAGAGCAATGCATAGAATAATTTAGAATAGTAATATCAACACAATAAAAATGAAGTAAGGGAATTCTGTAGTGACTAAAAATGTCAGGGCGATATCTTAATATCATAATGAAGATAACTGTTTATTATTATGTCTTATATAAAACGACAAAACTACTTAACTGCTTATTTAAAAAAAAAAAAAAAAAATCCACCAAATCAAAAGTCAATCAAAGCCATAAACATGCAGGGAATAGAATAGAATAGAATAGAATAGAATAGAATATTAAATTAAATTAAACATAAGAATAACAACTGGGCCCCTGCAGGCCCTCATGACTGTGTGTCAAGGTCAATATGTCTCTAAACTATCAGATATTGTTATCACTTTTTACTTGATGGTTACACCACATGGTATTTTTAATTCATTAAACAAAGTTACAAATTAAATTTAATCTTTCCAAATTTTAATATTTTGAATTTCATCTTTTCTTGAAAATGGTTGCAAAGAACCGGCCATGCTTTAAGCTAGATTCCCCCCCCCCCCTTCTATTTTTTGTTATTGACCCATTTGTCTACCAAACTTATTTCAAGCATTAAAGAAGTCTTTCGTTTTTAGGATCGTAAACATAAATTCTGTCAGGTGTGTGTAAACTTTTGAGTGGTGGTGTATGTGCTCAGCATAGTTTTTCCCCCGGTCAAACGGCTCAAGTGCGCTCCTGTAATTATCAGCTTCAGCATTAAAAATGACATAATGGATCACCTCTGTGCTTTGGTGTACTCAAGTCTGTTGTTAGCTCGTTGGCCATAACGTTAATTACATTTACATCAACTCATAACAGCCCCCGCCCCCCATCTGCATCTGTTGTCATGGCAGTATCTCGTCTCTCAGAAGCCTTTCCGTTTCACGTTGAACAATGTCGCTTTAATGACTATAATTAGTTTCGTTGTGTTTTAACTCTTGACATAACTCATTATACAGCAACAATTTTACGTTTAGATCTTTTATATTGCATGCCACCATCAATGCACCGACTCGTCAAAGCTCTGCTCACATAAACACTGAATAAATAAGAGACGGGGAATATTCCACTGCTGAATTAGCACAAGATGCACTGCTGTTGAACTGTAAGTGTATCCTCTTCCGGCGTCGGTAGGCAAACCGAATTAAACGGCACGTTTCAGCCTCAGCGTTGCGTATTTCTCCCTCTACGTGTTAATGTTGTCATGGTAGGTTGGCTGCAAATGTCAAGGCACATCTTGCTATTAATAGAGCTCTAGTTTTACAGTTAACATCTGGGTCAGGGTGAGGTTTTTTTTTTTTTCCTAACAGCAGTTAATTCACGTGTACCCGTCGAAATCCGGTTCGTGTTTTTGACAAGCCACTTTGTGCTACGCAAATTCGAACAGATAGACTCTAATAACAGCTTCTGAATTAACGCTGATTCCTGCCGCCAGCAGAAACGAGGCTCATGTGTCAGAATAATAACAGTGCCAGTCCAATCAGAGCCTCCATACTGTGATGGAAACACACACATAGCAAACAAACAATTTAAAATACAATGGGCTCAAAATCAACCGTCACTGTAAGTATAGACTTCACTGCATTGATTTGTAGGCTGTAGAAATGGCATAGATGTTGTTAATTACCCCAGATGAACCGAACTGGCATTGCACGCTTAATTCATAAGACAGACAAAGCATGACGCATCCTAGTCTTCATCATCAAAGGGCCCACGTGCATGAAAAAAACTAAATAAACAAAACACAGCGCCAGGTAAAGCTGACCTAAGGATGAACTGAGAAATGATATAAAGCTTGTTGTGTAATACTTCTCTAAGGAAATATCTGTTCAATTCTTGCCAGTGTATATAACGAGGACACCCTTAATTAGCAGTGCCACATTGTTTATGCTTCGAGGTGTTGCAGCTCTTTCGGTGTGTGAAGCCTTCAATAGGAATTTTGGCCTTGTTGTTATGCCTCTATAGTCCTTTAATATTCTTTTAAGCATGCTTAATTGAATGTGAGAAACACTGTGGACTGACATCTAATGAATGTTCACTTTTCTGCCTGTTAGTGTTTGAATATTGTGATTTATTTTGATTTTTGATTTTTTTGTTCTGGAAGGTGTTGATCATCAACTCTATATGTTTTACATCGCAGCACCACATCTAAAGAGAGTAGCTATGTTGATGAAGTGTGGGTGTAAGCAGGTGTAGAAATAGATTTTTCTATTTTCAGGTCTGCTTTTTAAAATAAATATGTACTCTAGCTTAATTTGCACAAAATTAGCAAAAGGAGGTGTTTAACCTTAAGCAATTGTAAAGTGTCCACCCAGGTGGTCAAACTAAATATATATATCTCTTTATTTTATAGAAGGTTTGCTATTTTTTGCAATCCTGTTACCAAAGATGGGGTATTTCCAAATGCATTTTAAAACAGTGATTTTTGTTATTTCAGTATTTTCACATAGAAATGAAATAATACGGTAACACTTTAGTGTAGGGACCAATTGTCACTATTAGCATGCCTGTTATTGACAGATTGTCTATTTATTAGTACTTATAAAGCACATATTCTGCATGACCATATTCTACATCCCTAATCCTAACCAATACCTAAACTTAACAACTACCTTACTAACTATTAATAAGCAGCAAATTAGGAGTTTATTGAGGCAAAAGCCATAGTTAATGGTCTGTTATAGCGAGAATTGGACTTTAAAATAAAGTGTGACCAATAATACTACCACTACTAATTTTAATTTTAATAACAATTGGCAAATACAGCCAATACTAAAATTTGCAAAGAAACTGAGAAAATGGAAAGAGATGATTTGAGAGGCTCCAATGATGTCACTTCCTGGGTGTCACAGTTTTATGAAATATGTTCATAAAATGTTAATAAATATGTTTGTCTGTTTATTTTTTATGTATTTCATAATAAGCAAAAAAAAATCATGATCTAGCACTGGGAAATATGTTCTAGGTAAGTTTAAAAATAGTAACTCTTTATTTTGATAGTACACTTTAGACATTCTACTACAGTAACTATAAGTTACTAACTATATATCAACTAGCAGTCATTAAAGTATAGATTTTAATTCTGTTATTTCAATATCTGGTAATCAACTTATTCTACTAATCCTAACCCTAACAGTCTGACATGTAGTTGCAAATTAATAGGAGTTAGTTGATATGTATTCGTAAAGTTACTTATTGTCTAAAGATGACAGTAATGAAATAAAGTGTAACCCCAAATATGTTACATTGAAAAAAAATAATGTAAAAATGTATCACTGTTGTATGGCCAGTGTGGTGGGGAGCTAAAATCACCACTTTAAACACATCTGACACTTTTTATGCTCTAGATCAGGGGTTCTCAAAGTGGGGTCCGCGGACCCCTGGTGGTCCGTAACACATAGGCAGGGGGTCTGCAAAATTCTCGGTCCGAGTCCGACTAAAAGCCCTTTTTTTATCCCTCCTCCCCATTACACTACCTACTATTGCAGCTCACTTTTGTTTTTAATGTCAAAGTGGTTATATTTATTTTTGTTTCTTATAAAGTTCATTTAGAAAAAAAATGTTTGGAGCAGTTTTTTGTTTGTTAAATTCATGTTTTTGTTTTATTTAAAGTTGCCGACATCGAGTTGACCGCATGTTTGATGAATTTAGCCTTCTCAAATCAACGCTTGACTTGCCCACAATAAAAACCCATAGATATAAAAGACTTAAAGCATATCACAATGTTAGTGTAAACATTTAACCTAAATGTGCACTGTTAGGCGCATATCCGAGTGTTTGTGCGGAGCGTGGAAGCTAAAGCGCTCTTAATGCAGGACATGAAGCCGTCTGCGTGATCACTGGCAGTGGAAACAACCTAAAAGACGCCGTCATTTTTCCTCATATAGATAGGAATAATACACTGTAAAAAGTAATTTAAGTTTACTTAATTAAATTGTGCAAACTTGTTGCCTTAATTCAATTAAGTAATGTTAACTTATGTTAAGTTTACTTAAATTGTGTAAACTCGTTGCCTTAATTGAATTATGTTAACTTAATTGAATTAAGTGTAATTTAAGTCTTATTTACTAGTACAGGTGCATCTCAATAAATTAGAATGTCGTGGAAAAGTTCATTTATTTCAGTAATTCAACTCAAATTGTGAAACTCGTGTATTAAATAAATTCAGTGCACACAGACTGAAGTAGTTTAAGTCTTTGTTTCTTTTAATTGTGATGATTCAGGCTCACATTTAACAAAAACCCACCAATTCACTATCTCAACAAATTAGAATACTTCATAAGACCAATAAAAAA
>JAFVLL020016452.1:0-23466 GCA_021397915.2 Tor tambroides
CGTAGAGAGGAGAGCAGCATCTGAGTCAGACTTTTAAGAGCGAAGTTTGGAGGACATAAAGCACAGACAGTCTTATGAATAATTAAAAGTTGCCATCACTTCAGCTTACTGACGGACCAGCGGTTACTTACGTTCAACGCATTCTTGGCCGCTTCAGCCCCAGACCGGCTGTCAAACGTGACAAACCCCACAGGCTAGAGAACGGAAAGAAACACATCAGACGGACAAACACAGAGGTAGACAGACAAAAGGTAGATTTTCCCCAATCAACACAAATCATAAAAATCATACATTCTTATAGTAATTCATATTAACTAACATTATATTAAAATAAATGTATTTTGTAAGGCATGTAATGTAAGGTTTTTCTTAAGAGTTACATGCCCCTAAGAGACTAAAATTACTATTTCTTTATAAGTTCAAGGTTCTTTATCAATACATATCACATGTGATATTTTTTTAGCACATGACAAAAAAAAAAAACCAACCTTGAACCTATTTATAAACAAATGAGTTAATTTTTTTTATTTCTTATATAGGTTCTTTGTCACTGTTTATAAAAAAAAAAAAAGGGTCTTATTTCTTCATACAAAAGTTAAACATGGTCATATTACATGATAAAATAGTTTTATATTACAGTCTCATATCATACATTTATACAAATAATAAAAAGAACCCATAAATGTAAATATAAATTTATAATTTGGGGGTTTACATTTAAGTTTACATTTTTTGGGGGAGGTTAATATGAACTGGACTATTTATTATTATTATTATTATTATTATCCCACTGAAAGGAAATAATTCAACTTTACCTGTTTTGAGGTCAGTTTTATGAGAGATCCTTCATATCCCTGTTTAATAAAAAGGACAAATTAAATTAAAGAATTAAAAGAAAAAGCTCCAATTTTCTTAAGCAAATCATTACAGCCAGAAAAAGGTGGACTAACAACTCCAAGCTTTTTTTTTTTTTTCCAGATGATGTCTCTTACCTTGAAGGGTCTGAACAGCAGGTAAAGCTCACGTGGTTTGATGTCGACAGGCAGCCCGCTGACAAATAGCGTTCGTACCTAGAACAGGGAAATGCCTAAATGACATCAGCAAACAAATGACACAAAATGCAGTGACCTCTGACCTATGAGTGCTATGTATGGTCATATGAATGTGCACCTGAAAAGTAGAAAATAGGAATGGTTTAGAACTACCTTTGATTGTCTCTGTCCCTTCCTATCGTGTCAGAGTCTCCCCGTTTGTCTGCAGAATTTGCTATCGGAGACTGAATGTGTTCAGATCAAAATCATGAGATTGTGTTAGTTTAGTGAGCAGAAGTGTGTGCGCGTGGTGATCAGGTGTGTGTGTGTGACCCTAAGCATGGATGCAGAAACTTCTGCAGGGCGCACAGAATTATTGCTCCAATGTGAGTGGAAGGTAGGAAATCTAATTTAACTCGACAAATTAACAGGATGGATCAAATGATATTACAGTGAACAGAGAGAGAGCAAAGGGCGATCAAATAAAGGAAAAAAATAATTGAAGTATGAACACGGCAAACCAGCACTCAACCTTGGAATTCCTAGAACACGTTTTATCCAACAAATTAAGACCAAGTATCACAGATTCTAGAGTTACTCAAAAAGCAGCGAGCATTTAAAAACATTTGTAGCAACTCTATACAGATCTAGAGGGGAGAAGAGAAAGATTGGAGGAAGGACACAGTGTGCTATGACTGTTTACGAGAGACCGAGAGAGAGACATTTGGTTCAGCCTGACCCATATGGTTGCGATCGAGCACCACAGTACAAAAATACATGGTACCACCAATAAAAACCTAAAAACAATGGTGTCAGGTCATTAACGTTCTAAAACAGCCATTCAACAAAGTGTATAACTGGACAAAAGTCCATCACTTAGATTCCTATACAGATCATTTCCACCAATACATCAGCCAGTGGAAACCCATCATTTCCTGAGTGGCTCAGAGGAGCGAGCAGCGGAACGGCTGCAGGGGAGAGCAGTCGCAGAGTTCAGACTCATGTCAGTTTAAAACCCCTCAGCAGAATCTTTCTGGTTATCCTCAATGTTCCTGAAACATGAGTACAGTGCTCAAGCGCTGCCAGCAGCTGAGAGGGTAAATAAACAGGAATTTAATCAAAAAGGAATAAACACTCCACAAACAAATAATGGACAATGTGCCACTTAACCTAAATAAACAGTTGATTCTGTCAGCGGTCAGAAAAATAGGATGCAGGTTTGGCAGGACAGAAACAAAGTGGGACACATGGGGATGTAAGCAACTGGTTCGAGGCACAGAGGGAGGAAACCCCTGTCCTAATTATTGCAGGTTGAAAACAATGAACAATCCAAACACACCAAACGCTCTGACCCAGTGCTGCCCGGTAACAATGACAGGACACAGCTCCCACCCCAAACACTCAAGCAGAGTCCAACTCAAACTGCACCATTTACACAAAGATCTTCACTTTAACATAAAAACCCTGCTCAAGTCTGATGTGTTCTGAGAGGGAGTGTTTGCAAACTGCCTTGTAAGGTCAAGCTAGTAAAATACACTGAACTGCAGGAAATGCCTCTACAAGGGGTCAAAGGTGACACCTACACAAGAGCATAGAAACTAGTGCAGAAGTCACTAAAAATAAGACTTTATACAGAAGTAGATTTCTATATAGATTCACTTATGTCACTCAGTTTACTGCAACTGCTGAAATATCAACTCATCTTAAAGTTTAAATTAAAGATACACTGCACAAAAAAACAAAACAAATAAATGCATAAATAATAAATAAATATTAAAATAGAATTCTATTTAAATTGAGTTGTATTTAAACGAAGTTAAGTTAAATAGTAGCTGTCTATTTGGGTCTCAAATTAAAATCAAACTCTAAAATAATTCCTCAATGTGAATCTACATTTAAATACCGAAAAAGGACAGAAATTACAGTTTAGAAAAAATACTTACGCATCTATGCAAATTAATACGTTTAGGAATATTTAATATACATTTTAAAAAAAAACAAAAAAAACACCCTAAACTCAAATGCCGACAATATTTTTGACACGCATTAAATTAAATAGTGTGGGGGAAAAAAATATTTTTTTAAAAATAACATTATCTCTAGCAGACCCACGTTCAGTACGTCACTGTTAGCGAGTCTTTAACGCAACCATGAGAATGAGGGGAGAAAAACTTAAGAAAAACCTCAAAAAGAACACCCACTGAAACATTTGCTTGTTAAATCTGGCTTTCAACTTTATCCACACAGTCACACAAGAGTGTGTCTCATCAGGTGAGTCTCATATTTCAATGCCAACTCTAACATTAATCATCAACAGACTCCACATTCCTCTCAAACTCTCTCAAGCTTTTCCTCAAAGCGTCAAACGCCTCCTAAACGCTTCACACGCGCGTAAAGCGAGCTTTTAAACGTCATGTCAAACGCCAAAACAGTTTTCCACAGTCATCCACCGGCAGAGGCTTGAACTTCACTACATGAAGTTTATGTTTACCAAAAGAGTTTATTTCTCTTACCTCCTCCTCTAATGAAACACTGGTGTTCGTCTCTGAATCTGACTTCAGACTCATTGTGTAACTTTAACGCTTCTTTGTGCCAGAAAAATAAAAAAATCAGTTTCCCTGTCGGTGATTTTGTCCCTGGTGTGCGTTAAAGTTGCAGAAGAGAATCTGGTGTCGTTTGTGCCCAGTGAAGCCGTGAGTTAAAGCCACAATCCGAAAGTAAAGGTGAGAGGTGCTCTGTGAGGGTGACAGAAGGGAAAGGAGGTGATTTTTGGAGTTTTTTCCCCCCTCGCTCACATCAAGCTCGTTTGAGTTGAAGTGGAAAGAAAGGAGGAAAGAGGAACCGTGGGTAGATTTAAAGCTGAAGTTGTGCGTCTGCTCTTCTGTCCTATTAGCGGATCAATCATGTTAAATGTGCGCCCCCGAGCTTCAGATGGGACTCAGCTGCGCGAGGCCCGTCCCACTTTACCACCATCATCACCATAACTAACCCCTCCTTTTCATCCATGCCTGCCTCTATATCTAACCCTGTCTACATAATGGCTGTGTGCGAAACCAAGGAGGTATGTAATAACTAGAGAATGTTTACTAATATCTACTATTCTTCCCAAGTACGTTGAGTTCCGAAGCTGGGCTGTTTTGAGCCAATCACTTGAAGCGTATATGTCATGTGACTACTCACTCTGGAGCCGCAGGAAAATGACTTGTTGATTGACTGATGGCACCACAAAAACGGACCCAAACCCTATCATGAATGGCCAGTTTCATGCTTTTAAGAACTTCCCATATCAAAATATCTGTTTTAATATAATAAAAAATAATACAATTCTTGTCAAAAAACATTCAGTCTGAATAAGACTGCTTTTAAATGCCTGTCAGTGGTATGACAGCACCTCCTAAGGAAGCTGGGTGTCTAATGATGTAAAACCAATTCAAGTGAGGTACATAAATAATATTTTTAGTATAAATAATTGTAATTAAAATAAGATAATCACTTATTCTTCAAATTATTTATGGTTTAATTCACTTCTATCCATTTTAGTAAGCTATCATTGATATACTGTTATAGGTTTTGTTAATATTTGATTAAGTTGTAGTTGCGTATTTTTGTCACTTTTAATATTTTTATGTCGTATAGTTACTCATTTTTATTTAGTAGTTTTAGACCAAATGAAACTAAATGAACATGAGAACTTTTTCTGAAATAAAATTTACATTTAAAAAAAATATATATTTTATTCAAGTGACAGTTTTTTTTTTCACTTTTATTTTAATTAATGATGATCCTGTTAAATACTTCTTCTATCAACCAGCCCATGCCACAATATCTGATCCACAACTTCCTGCTGCTTTTTAGTTTTATTTTTAATTTGTTTTTTATTTCCTCTATTCACTCTAACATTGGATAAATCATCTAACCCTCCATAGTAAAAGAAAAAAAAAATAGTGTTTGAAATACATTTATTTTTAGCTAAGTATACTACAAATACATTTATATATTTATGTGCTTAATAAAAATACCTTGCAATTGTACTTTTGGTATACTAAAATGGTATACTTAAAGTTTGCTAAATTGGAACAACTAATTTTGTACTTAATGCACTTTAATTGTGCGGAAATTGTGCTGAAGTCCAGCTAAAGATATACTGAAGTATATTTGATTGTGCTAAAGTGGAACTATTGCAAGTATACTTCAGGTACACTTTAAATATCTTGCATTTAAAGACTGATACAATCCTTATTAATAGTGATATTAAAACACATTTAGGCATTAAGAAATGTGCATTGTGCAATATAGAAATGCTCCACATAATAAATAGTGGAGGAAGTGTTAATAAATAGTGTTAATGGATTTGAAGTATACTTAGTATGAAATAAATGTATTTTAAATTATGGCATAGGTTGTTGTTTTTTTCTACTAGGGCTGCCTCTTTCTCAGATCTTATATCTTTACATAACACAACATATCTATACCTGCCTACATATCATTTAACTCTGTCTTTTTAATCTAAACAGGGCCATTGCTAAAATCCATAAGGCCCAGGATAGCATTTTATGGGTGGACCACATCGACAGAAGCCGTGTATGTACCCCTCCCTTTTCCTTTCTGTCTAATTTCTGTTGTTGAACATTTCATTTATTTCTATGCCTTTAACTCCAGGGCTCATGGGAGTTTTTGTAGGTTTTATTTTGAATGGTCATAGCTGCGTGTATGTCTATGTGTGGATGAAATGCCACAGTTTCCTTGACTGTAATGTGAGACAGAATCAATTTTACATGCATTTTAACTGGCTGAACTATTGCTCTGGGGTTTTGGCCCCACATTACCAAATTGAACTGAAATTTGTACTGTCCACATGTGATGTAAATACTGGATATGGGTTACACAAATTTAGTTTCTGATTAAAAATTCCACATTGCTTGTTATCTAAATATCCTCTGTGGTCTGTGAGATTTCACGGCTGTACCAAGTGACGTGCTCAGCTCGGTCTCGTGACAGACTCTTGATTTCCCGCGCATGTTTTATGGTAAATGCACTTGAGTGTGAAACATTTACAGTCCTGTTAAAGCATTTACCAGACAGTTTCTTGACTTGTGTTAAAGCAGACAAACAAAAACAGAGGAAAAATCATTTTTGCACAGCTTTTTTCATTTCTATATTTAATTAATACTCCTTCATGGATTGTAATTTCAGTGCTGCTTTACACAAAATCAGATAGCTATAAAACAACTTGAAGTTTTACCAACACATTTTAATGACAACAACAATTTTCATGGTGTATGATAATATATAATAATATCAATCTGTAAAAAAGTATTATAAGTTTGAATTTTTAATTCAATTCAATTCTATTATATTTATTTTTATAACATTTATTTAAATGGTATTCATTGTTATTTTATCATTATTGGCCATAGACTATCTAGTTATTGTTTTTGAGCATCATACAGTGTGTTTCTCTGAATGAAAGAGGCATTTTCAAATTCTGATCTGATATTTTATTTGATTTTTTTTTATTTTATTAATTTTTAAGTATCATTATTTAAAATGAATATATATCTAATTGTAATTGTAACAAAAATGTAAATTATTATATTATTTAAAGTATACATTTAAATGTTATAAAAATGTAAATATAATATAATAATGTAAATATTTGTTATAATTACAATTTAAAAAAAGTATATATATATATATATATATATAATTGTAATTCTAACAAATATTTACATTATTATATTATATTATATTATATATTTTTATGACTTTTATTTAAATATATTCATGGTTATTTTATCATTTTTGGCCATAGACTATTTTAAAGTCTGCTGGTTGTTTTTTAGGATCTTTTTTTGTGTGTTTCTGTTAATGACAGAGGCATTTTCACATTCTGATCCACAATATCTGATCAAGCAGATGTATAATTATAAAGATCCAGGCTCACAGTAGAGGTCTGCACGGGCTTTAAACTGAAGCCCGAACCCGGCCCGTACCCGAGATCGTCTGACCCGACCCGACCCGACCCGAGCGGCACAGTTAAATTTAGAGCCCGAACCCGACCCGAACCCGAAGTCCCCCCCCCATAACGAATAGCCAATTTAAAAAAAACAAAAAAAAAACATAGGCTATATTTCACGATTGCATGCAACGGTCAGTAAACAAATACATGTAAAGAAACATTCATCGAGGCTCGGCCAGTTCACAAGGCAAAAGAAAAAAACACTTAATGAAACACGATAATTCTTCCACCATGCAAATTATGGTCATTTTTGTCAGTTAAGGCTCCTTAGCATTTGGCCTGCTTTAAATCAGTCACAGAGATGTAGTGCGGTAAGATCGCATTTATTTGAATTAATTATATAATTTATTTGAATTAGCGATAGAGAGACAGAGAGAGAGAGAGGGATGAAAGTTGCGTGCGTGAACCTACGGTCTGCGCGTCTCTCTCTACAAGCAATGAGGCTTAGTTACTTCAAAAACAGCGATTTTACCCCCTCATTGCAGAGAAATATAACGTTGCGAGTCAGTAGCCTATCATTTTACTAATAAAAGCTTCCGTGCTGTGTTCGCTGCGCGATCTCTCTGATATCTGTGTGCAATAACGTGTGTGTGCGCGTCTATGAAAGCAGCGAAGCCTGCATGTTTTAGTTTAGCTAAAAACCCGAGCCCGACCCGAGCCCGAAGCTATTCATTAAAAATGAACCCGAACCCGACCCGAAACCCGAAAGTATTTCGGGACCCGTCGGGCTCGGGTCGGGTAGCAGACCTCTAGCTCACAGGCCTGTCTGTGTGTTTAAGTGTGTGATTCAACTGGTGTAATATGTACACAGGCAGGGCTGAAGTCAGTTTCCGTCTGAAGTGTGTGTGTGTGTGTGTGTGTGTGTAAAGGTGCTTGTGAGTGTGTCGGAGTGTGTGTTAATGCACGCTCAGCCTGTGTGCGCAGGAATGACTGGTTTCCTGACTTTGTACTGAAACACAATTACTCAGAGAGCAGAAACCTGCTGCCGGGATTCTGAGGCTTTAACAATCATTTACCTGCTTTCTGCTTAACTAAAACAATCTCTGACCTTCCTAGTTCATATGTGAAGAGGAAAAGATGCCACAATATCTGCGGTTTACACCTTCAGTCAATGATATTCTAATATCACTTTACTGTTCATAGATAATATTGACAATTGTTGTGGTATTACAGCTGTGGTGTGTTTATTTACAGTCCCTCCCTGTACAGAATATTTACATGTGAATTTTTTTAGTAATGACCTGTATTTAAATTATTGCACAGATCAGAGTTGTGCAAGTATTTATTTATTGCTTAATTTTTCCATTCTTACATTTTGCAAGTGATAAATATTCATGAGCATTGCTAAAAGTGTTTTGAGTCACTTATTAACCCATGACTCACAAATGCACACTCATGGTTTAGGATTTCATTGAGAGTTTATGTAGAAAAGGTCTATTTAAGACCTCATATATCTTAAAATCAAATTTTTCATTTCTATATTTTATTAATGGTCCTTCATTTATTGCAATTGCGGTGCTGTTTTTCGAAAATTAAATACATAAACTAATTGAACAACAACTTCCCCTAATAATATAGCATTTTGTCTGTAAATATTACATCACACTCCGTTATTAATACTTCTGTAAATATCATGAGACTGAATATGTTCTGAATATGTTTTAGCCACAAATTCTTATAAGTGTGCATTGTGAAGATATAAATGATTCAATAATTATTGGAGTACATTTGACAAGAAAACACTATTACACTGTTTTCCACCACAATTCTGACTTTTTTCTCACAATTCTGAGGAAAAAACAAAATTTCAAGAAAAAAAGTGAAAAAAATGTGAAATATAAACTTGCAATTGTAAGAAAAAAGTCAAAATTGTACTGAACCCTTTAAGGGACATTGCGGTGGAAAAAATTCAGGGTGGGAGGAAAAAATATTTTTCAAATGTTTTGCGTTCCCTCGCAAAACTTCTTTAATAAAAAATATCTTTGCGAGAGAACGCAAGTTTTGAGAGGGAACGCAAATATCTTTGCGAGAGAACGCAAAAGTTTTGCGAGGGAACGCAAAGTTTCTCGAGGGAACGCAAAAGTTTTGCGAGGGAACGCAAAGTTTCTCGAGGGAACGCAAAAGTTTTGCGAGGGAACGCAAATATCTTTGCGAGAGAACGCAAAAGTTTTGCGAGGGAACGCAAAGTTTCTCGAGGGAACGCAAAGTTTCTCGAGGGAACGCAAAAGTTTTGCGAGAGAACGCAAAACATTTGAAAAATATTTTTTCCTCCCACCCAAAATTTTTTCCACTCACCCCGATTTTTTCCCACCACAATGTCCCTAAAAGGGCTCAGTAAAATTGTGAGATAAAAATCACAATTAAATTTTTAATTTTTATTCTGGGGTGGAAACAAAATATTATATTCAGAATTATTTTACTCAGAAATGCAAGTTTATACAGTACCTTACAATTCTGAGTTTATATCTGATAATTTTGACTTTTTTTATTTATATAGATATAATAGTGAATATATAGTGAAAACAACTGTGAAATTTACTATCAATTTCTGAGTGTTTTTCAAATGTTATTCAGTATAGCATTTTGGTTCGTGTCTAAGTCGAATCTTTCTTTAGATCAGTCTGCAAATGTTTTTCTTGGTTGATTGAGATATCAGATACACAGTCTAATTAGCAGAGGGCGTGATTTGGGCGTTGCTTTTACCCTGTAGTGTCCCAGCGGGGGTCTGCATCTTTTTTGCAGACCACCCTGCCCCCTTCGTAATCACAGAGATAAACACGTCTGCCACCGTCACCTCGCTATCAGACGCCAGGGGTAGGCTATAAATAACAACCTCTAACATTCTTCATCACCACAGAGATAACAGCAAGAGGACCTAAATGAGAGCACTCACACCCTGTTAGTGTTTAGAGGAACTGCAGGGGTCATTTAGGGGATCAGTAATAAAATTCTAAGGATGTAAAAGTTCATAAACAAATGGAGGGATTCTGGTTTTAGCGAATAAGCGAAAGGAATAGAGTTTCAACTCTGGGCCCGTGCGCTCGTGTTCTCCGCTATAAATCGTGTTTGTGTATAGCTCTGTTCCTCTGTTATGCTCAAAATGACAGTGTACAGATCTCTACTGCACGAGAAGAGCAGCAAATCAGGCACGTTTGTTTGACAGAGGCAGGCGAGATGTTCTCACTCTTACACGGCCTCAGGATTACAGCATTAATGCTTATAAACAGGCAGAACATCCATGTTATACACTGTAAAAAAATTTTTTTCCAAATTTGTAAATAAAGATTATTGGAGTATGTTTCACAAGAAACTATTTCAGTTTTGCTTTAAAATTTCATGTTTAATGTTCAGTGTGTTACTAGCAGTTTCTTTGTAATTATTTGTGTATTTACTAGCAATTTCTAAAAAAAAAAATTCAGGGTTCAAGTATATGGGAGCTTGTTTCCATCATGGAATATAAAAAATAAAAAAGGTCATTGACACTCACAATTCTGACTTTTTTTTCTTGCAATTGCAAGTTCATATCTCACAGTTCAGACTTTTCTTCTCAGAATTATAACTTTTTATCTGACAGTTCTGAAAAACGTCATAATTGTGAGATATTAACTCACAATTGTGGGTTAAGATCTTGCATTTCTTGATTTTTTTTCTCAGAATTGTGACAGAAAAAGTGGCAATGACCTTTTTTATTTTTTGTAACATTGGGGGAAAACACATAAACAAACAAACAAGCAAAGAAACAAAACAGAAAAAAGTCTGAATTGTAAAATAAAAAGTTTTTTTTGTATTCTGTGGCGAACACAGGCTTCCATAGTGCAGAGGTTTATCAGTGCTGAAAACATTCAGAACATTGTGAAGATGCATTACAAAACATACAATAAAATTGTATTGAGTTTATTGGGTGAATGTAAGCAAATACTCCTTGCAAAAATTTCTTTGGAACTTTAACTTGGAATATGAAATTTTTAAATCTATCAAAGTAAATATTAACTCAGTTCAACAGAAACTGTCATGTCGGACTACAGACGGCTGAACTCAGATCAGCGGTGGGTCACTGAAACTTCCTCAGACACCAACTTTAATGTGCGCTGAATCTCTCAGTGCTGTCAGCTGTGTTTGATGCACCGCAGAACTGCGTGTAAAATATTCAGAACCTCTTATTGCAGTTTCGTGTCTGTCTAAAAAATGGTTTCGAGATTCTTAAGGCCTAAATTGTTCCTGTTTTAAACCACATCTCCATTTTTATCAAGATGACGCACCTAGTCTGGAAATTAAATCAAGAGTATAACGTCATTATGTTTTTCTCATCATCGTAGTTTATGTCAACACAAAATATCCAAATTCTTGTTGAATGTTCAATGTTACCTTGAATGGTTACCAGTTAAGTGCATACTTATAGCTGTAAACGCTGCTGTGGAAAATTGTTTGCATCAAATATAGCCTCTTTGTGCTTTAATTCTATCTTATTTCAAAGTGTGTACTGCGTGGCACTAAATTTATGGTAAAATATTCAGGCTTTCATAAATTGTCAGGATGAGCCACGTAGGATCATATATTGCACAAACAAAATCTTTTTTTTTTTTTTTTTCTTGACCTCCCTTGACCCTTTAGCAGGTTATTTTTGTTACTGTACCTTTAAGACTGCGTATGTAGCATAATCTGGTTTTCAGGCCTCAGATGGTCTCTTTACTTGCTCAGACTTGTCTGGTTTGATGGTTTTAGAGGGATTTTGGGCACAAGACCAAGCTACACCAGCTAAAACCAGCTAACGCCAGGATATTAGTATGGTTTAACAGTGATTTTTTTCAGACTGTTAGAGAATTTTAGGTGTAATCATATATAATCCTGTGATTTTTAGGTGTTTTTCTGAGATGCTTTGGTCTCCCATGATGCCCAGAGAACGTCTTCAACCAACAAATCCAGACATACTAGGTAAGTCATTTTCTGTATCTTTCACATAGTTCAAAGTTTTATTCATCACATGCTTGTCTGGTGGCCCAGCAGTGAGTGTTTTGTTGTGTAAGCAGTGCATCAGACAGTAAAAAAGACAATAGATGATATATGACTATAAAAAAGGACAATAAAAACACACTGAGGTCTCTAAGAAAGTAAAGCCATGCAAATTCAGTCTCTCTCTTGCACTCAGGAAAAACAGACGTTGAGAATCTATTTAAGAAGTGCTCGAGTGACTGTAAACTGTTTCATGCAGTTGTATATACACTCTTGGCTCTCTTGGGTTTATAGAGACTCAAGATTGGCTCCTTTTAAGGTGAATTCCCTGTTTGCTCTCTGCATTGAACTTCTGCTGCCAAGAGCTGTTGGGAGACCGTTCCAGTGAAATCACCCTGAGAGAAAGAGACAGACACAAGCCCTTATGGGCAACAGGAAATAGTCATAGGAAAGTAAAATCATAAATAAGACCATAACCACAAATGACATCTCACTTGTTTCTTCTAGACATCAACGAGATTAAATTGTGATAAAATAGAGAAATTTACCTGATGCAAGTCAATATGTCATTTAAGTAAACTCTCAGGAGTTTGTAAGAACTGTAGAACCAATAAAGTCAATCTTAAATGTGTATATATTTAATTATTATTTATGTAATAATTATATATATTAATAAATATTATTATATTATTATTTTATATTTTATGTACACAATTTAATAATATAAGATATATTATTTAATAGGATATATTATTAATATTATATTAATATATTATAAAAAATAAAATATTACTATTTAATATAGTATTGTGTATATATAATAATAAACACATATAAATATTAAATATATATAAATTAAATTAAAATTAAATTAAGAGACAATTAATCATATATAGTACAAAGAGCTAAAAAAATAACATGAATAGCATTACTCAGTCTAAGAATTTGCAACGTTATCTCACGGCCAATTTGTACGTATTTTACGGGGTGGCTAATTTTTACGATCTCAAAATCATGCGTATTTTACAAGGTGGCAAATTCGTAGGAATTCGTACGAAGAACCTTGCGATTTTTCAGAAATCATGTGAATTTGTACTAGTTAGGTCATACAAATTAGCCACCTTGTCAAAAATGTATGAATTACTGTGAGATCAGCTTGGAATTTGATGAGAAATATTTCAACTCATATTGAAATATCTGACTTTTGATTGCAAACTTTGGTATTTTGGCAAATCTGAGCAAATCTTATGATTTCTTCTGAAACTCTAAAGGAGACACATGTGAGATCTGAGAATTTGAGAACCAGAAGCAAGTCTCCTTTTGCTCTCCATTTGATTTCATTGCTGTAGAGGAGAAACATTTGAGATATTGAAGAGATCTACATAGTCTTACATGTGTGTCCTTTAGAGTTTTCATAGCATGAATTTCATAGCTCTACTGTATCTTCTGGCTGATTTGTTTTTATTTGTATGATTTTGGCAGAAACATCTGCGACAAAGTTGATGCTTAACTGGAACATAACTTATCTCTCTCTCCTCATTTCCTCCCAAAACATTCATAAATGCTCTGCTTTTCAGCACGACTGGACACAGAAGTTCATAGCTGTTGATGCACATCAACTAAATAAACCAGCCTGCTGAGTGATTCCTCACCCAGATATGTGATATGTGAGTAAAAAAGCACAGATTTGCTGATTAGCACAGCTTAAACATTCTTTACGACACCCATTGGCTTTCTATTCCCATTGTTTAAGAGTATTTTTTATATCTAACGTCCAAGAGCTCAAATGTAAACAAATGACTTTCAGAAGACCGAGGCCTTTTATGGAGTCCGGAGCAGCTGAGATAAATTAAACTGTCAGTGTTTATTTTCTAACAAATCAGCAGTTGAGCACTCCAGCACTTCGTCAGCTGATAAAACACACTGACGGAGGGCGAGAGACAAAATCGAACTAATATAAAGACCAGAAAACCCTGACTTAAAAGGATAAACTGAAAAAAGATGGAAGCAGAAGTTTACTACGTAATCCCGCGTTATCGGCGTGGAAGATCTGGGTCTTGTAAACCCGTGTGGTCAAGAAGCTTGAAAGTCTTTTATTAGCTTGAGGATTTTAAATGTCTATTTCTGAGCTAATAGATCCTCTCTGTCCTTTTAGGGAGGAGAGGTGCTCATGTACATCAAAGCATGAAGAGCAATATAAGTTCCAGCTATTGTTCACAAGCCGAGGCCTGTGTGTCTGTACAGTGGTGAGTTCATTTGTGTGTGTTACTGGTCATTTCTGTCTTTTTTTTTGCCTTAAAAGGGCTGGCTGTCAGTTGTATTGTTGACTAGGGGCCGGAGTGACACTGGCCCCCTGTAGGGTCCACCTGATATAGCAGCACAAAGATCACAGACATGGACTTTCAGCCCGGTCCAAACTTGAGAAAACTGTACTAATCAGATTTTGATGGATGTCCCTGCTGAAAAGACCAGCATGTAAGTTCAAGTGAGGTTCCCAGCAGGGTTGTGCACTATTCCGAATTAAATTGAGAATGCCTTTTAAATTGCTCAATTCAAAGTTGATTTTGACTTCATTTCCCAGAATGCATCACCTGTGTTGAATGTTTTTGAATTACAATTCCTTTTCCTGTCATAACAATTCAGTTTCCTGTGGAGTTTGCCTAATGCAGTTCAAATCCCAACGCATGGACTGAAACGGAGCCAATTTTGAATTTTGCAAAACCTTGGTTCCCACACATTTTGACCAGTGAATTTGCACAGCTTTTCAATGTCTTGCTATTGAATCCAGTAAAAGGATAATTGAAAAATCATTTGACAATGAAACTAAATAATTTAAATGTCTAATGAAATATTTTAGCTGAGCATAATTATTCATAATTTATTCATTTTGATGACTTTTTTCAAGACTGCAAAACCAAAATTAAATTGACTGATTTTTCCGCATTTTTCATAACCGTAGATACTCTGTCAAGCCGTAAAATTAAGTAAATTAAATTTAAGATTAGTTGTAAAAATTGATATTTTTTCGGACACACATGCATCGATTCACTTCAGAAGGTCTTTATTAACCCCCAGAGCCATGTGGAGCACTTTTTATGATGGATGGATGCACTTTTTGGGCTTCAAAATCTCGACCCCCATTCACTTCCATTAATATGCTTGGAAGAGCAAGGACATTTTTTAATATAACTCTGATTGTATTCGTCCGAAAGAAGAAAGTCATATACACCCAGGATGGCTTGAGAGAGAGTAAAACATGGGGTAATTTTCATTTTTGGGTGAACTATCCCTTTAAGCTAGTTACTTGGTCAAAATTTTTCAACAGAGAAGTTCACCAGATAGATCAGCACAAAACCAGCATAGAAATTCATGCTAGTATTGGTGGTGCTGGTCTTTATAAATTAGGTTGGCCGCAAGTCCTCTTTTTCCCAGACATATCTTGGCTGGGATTTTTAAATTGCTTAAAAAATGTTCAGGTTTTGGCTTTGTTTTCCTATTGTTTTCATACTTGATGAAAGTAATGACTGAAAAGTAGTTTGACCAATAGCATGCAGGCATTGTACATAATCGACCAATCATGGGGTGTGAGAGGGTGGGATCTACTCAGAATGGTCAAAGGAATGCAAAAACATGTACATATAATGAGGACATGTCAACAGGAAAACAAAGCCAAAACCCGGACATCTTATGCAATTTAGAAATCTCGGCCAGGAAAAAGAGGACATATAGACACCCTAACAAAATCTAAACTGCATTGATAACAACAAATCCTGTCAATGTGGGTTTGTTGTACTGCCTCTGCGCGGGATTCAGCGATCGTTGCCCTGGTGGGGTGTGGTGGTAGAAAGGCTGTACGACAGCAGGCTTTTAGCAGCCCTCAAGAGGGACCGTCTTCCGTCTCACTGCCTTTTCTTCCACACAGTCAAATCTTACAGTTCATTACCCAACCTGAGCTAAAAACGTCCTGTGCGCGTTACGCCAAGTCTGAGAGCGAACCAAAGAAATGAAATGCACATCAAAGATACATGAGAGTGGAGAAGGAGAGGAAAGCCGCCCCTTTCAATTTTTAATTCATCATGTGTAATCAAATGTTCATCTCACAAATCACAGCACACAAATGTGAAGGCAGAGAGCAGGGCCGTAACCAACATGTCCCACCCTATAATCAGATTAGTGATTAATCAATATGGGTTTTTCATTGACTGATTCTTAAAATTCTGAATTTCAATCTTAGAAAAATGGTTTCCTCCTTTGCAGAGACCACCAAAGATGCCCATCAGAATTCCTTAAAGGAACAGTTAACTCAAAAATGAAAATTATGTCATTTATTCACCCTCATGTCATTTCAAACCAAAATTAATTTCTTTCTTTCTTTCTTTCATTAAATATAATTACAATCAATGTTAGGACAAAAAAAAACAACCACAAAAAAAACACAAATCCATATGACTTGTGTACTGTTTTTTAAGTCTTCTGAAGTCATATATTGAAAAGTCTCTTTTCAGAACAAAAAAATCTGAAGAAGTTATTCATCAATAATGTTCAAATGCTGTGACTGAATCATTTAATCAGTGAACCGAATCAGTTTGATTCATGAACAAATTCTACCTGGTCTCATGATGAAAACGTACTTCTGGGCACTTTTTCGCAAGACGCAAAATACGTACCAATAAGTACATATCACTGCAGTTTGCAACAGAAATGAACACTAGAGGTGGTAAAACATTGAGCACTTGTAATCGTTTTCGTACACAGTTATGATTAAAGCTCCATATGTTTCACTTTCCAGATGTAACAAGCTTGCTCGGTAGCTCAGCCGTCACGGAACTGGACTTAGGATACGGAATCCTTGGGTATGAATCCCATGAAAAGCGACTCACGATGAAAAAGCTGAAAGATGAGAGATCGAAAAACAAGCTAAAGCTGCATGCTTGCGATTGCATTTTTATGTCATATTTGATTTTGTTCATACTATCAGGTAGGTTTATGTGTAGTGCAGATAGTACGTTATTTTAAAACGTCACAGAGCATTACAGTTATAGCGCCACTCAATGGACATTTCAAGTCAGAACTGTGCTGACACATACAAAACCAGCGTCACATAAAACATACCATATGCACATTCATCTGTTCCAGGGAAAAAACTAAGACTCTTTTAGCGCCACCCAGTGGACATTTCACATCAAATATGTCATGAAACATACATGGCTCATACATTTTTCGCATCTTGCGAAAAAGTTCCCAGAGGTACGTTTTTGTCATGAGATCAGGTTGAACAAATTATGCAGACTGGGGGTGCATCGCTACACACAGATAAACCGATTCTTTTAAAAGATTTAATTCAAACGAATGATTCATTGTCAAATTGGGCATCGCTATTGTCTCATTTGTCCAATTGAGCAGTTGTCAAGATGTTCAATGAATAACAATTATTGAATTAAATTCAGTCCATTTCTCAGTTATCATATGACTTGGAATATAGTTCAGAAATTGTATAGACTACTTTTTTGCAGGTTTTTGAGGCCTTTTTTAAGCTTGTCTAAATAAATTAAGAATGCGACACAAAAAACTAAAATCAGTTGTATTAAATGCTAAACCTAATACCTAAAGTATGAAAAATAGATAATCATTTTGAGATTTGCTAAAGATCACATTTATTAAATTATCAGAGTTTTTAAAGATTAACTTTAACTGAGCAAGTCTGATTCTCTCACAAAGCTGTCATATAACAGCACAAATGTTTGCCAGGGCAAACCGTCTTTTGGCATTAAAATAGTACAGTCAGGATTTACTAAAGATGCGCAGTGAAGAATTAGCACACACAGTTATTTTTGCGCCTGACCTTACTGAATATGCATTTGTGGGAGTTTCCCTTCCAGACGCAAAATTTACAGGGGGAGAGTATTAAAATGAATCACGCAACACGATTTACTAACGTTTGCGCTCGTCAAATTACTGATATTTGTGCCATTATATAACGGCCAAAAAAAGCATGTCTTAAAGCAGGCGCTAATTTGCGCTGCTCTTGGTAGATTGCGCTGGTCATTATGGAAATGATCTGGCTGCATCTTTGCTTTTTAATCATTGTCAGTAAATCACACATAGAATTTTCCCTTCCATCGGCGCTTTTATAGAATCGTGCTCTAACGCTAATTTGCCCTGTTTAGTAAATATGGCCATGTTCATAGTAATCAGATGCAAAAGACATCCAAAAAGAGGCATTTAAAACAGGTTTGGAGTGACATGAGAATTTTTAGGTGAATTATGAAGTAAAATTTCTAAATATATCGCAAAAAGAGAATAAGCAGTGGTTGCCGTCCACTGATCTGAAGGCAGCCGGACACACACCTGCTTGAAGCTCTCGTGTTCATTGCGTCTCCTGCTGCTGCTGTCATGCTAAATAAACCTCATTGTTCCCAGTCACAACATGCCTCCTGTCTGGCCTCGTGTGTGTTTTCCTGCGACTGGCCCCTCCTGTTCCCCCCTGGACTCCATCACGTCGTTCGAGGCCTACCGTTTAGACAGAGCGGAGGCTGAACATGCCTTATTCATGCTCTCCAGCTCCGAGAAGCTCTAGCTGAGTTAAAACAAGCCTCTCTCTCCCCTGAACTTCCATAAATGATGAGCGCTAAAGCCCGCACCAGTGTTGCCCTGCTGTTCCCAGCAGCACCGCCGCAGGGACGCTAAATCATTCACAGCGCTGTGGCTTCGGGAAGAAAAGTTTCTGCTCGCTTGCGGTCTATGGTGAAGTAAAAAATGAAGTTGGCATGGCTAGTTTAGTCGTAGCTGGTCTTAACTCAAGGCCGCTACTTGAATTCACGACATTCCCAATGGAAATGGTCCTAACGTTAGATTTAAGAAGCAGCTCGTGGAAAAAAACGAACCTATTGTTGAACAGGAACTGTGAAGAGAAGAGACACAGGAAATGAGGTCATCATACTGAGGGAAGGCCGAGGAATTATACAGCTGAGCACAAAGACAGGACAACTCCATTGTTCAGGGAAGAAGGAGACACTTTATGGATTTTCCTATTGAAGGACAACACCAAATGTCTCCACTAACTGTGATAATAGTATTTTGTCAGATGAGATTTTCTAAATTCCAACCAATACTTATAAACCAATAATCATTTCAAGTTATAAATGTTAATATAAAAAAATAACTGATAACTAACCCTGCTACAACTGAATTAAGGCATCACAATGTAAAATACAGTATGGAAAATGGATATTCATTTTGAGATTGGCAAAATATTACATTTAACAGTGATATTAAATTATTAGTTAAATACCCAATATCAACTGAATAAATTAGTACCAATATATCACATATCTAGGTTTTTTTAGTCTTGTTTTGATTGATCAGGCTGTGCATCACACCTTTCTTTCTCTCCTCCAGGCAATTCACCGCAGTCAGACTCCCAGGAGGCCGCGGGTGTCTGGACATGAAGTCACACCTCTAACATCTTCTAGCCTCTGCTACCTGAAAGTGACAGCTCTTGGCTGAAGAGAAAGCCTGTGTGGAAGGGGTCACTTGTGTTTCTCTGCACTCAGTACTGTATATGTCACCAAAATTTCTAGTTTCCCTGCTGAAAAGTGTTTTGGTACCCAGCGTGGGATGAAGGCTTCTTAGGCCAGAAATATATTCTATGGATGTTTCTGAATGTTCTTGCTATGCAAATTTGATTTCACATTGCTTTCTGAAATGAACACATTATATTATTTGTGTTTTAAGTGGGTTCTACTGCATGTTAAACAAACATGTTTATAGGTATAAGAGACAAAAATACTCTGAATGTAATAAATAATTAAATCTGTTAATAATTAATAATAATTAAATGTACCAAAATAATTATATCAATAAATAATTAAACCAAAAAATTTATTTACCAATTTATTTTTAATATTCCATGAAAACTCAAAAAAAATTGTTGTTAAAGAATATTTCAATAACATTTCATTTCTGTTTTAATACTAAATTATTTCTTCCTATGATAAAATATATGATTTTATATTATTTCCCAAAGTAATTTTATTTCTACTTATTATTTTTATTGGTTTAATCAATTATTTAATGATTTTTTAAATTTAATTTACAGTGTTTTAGTCCTCCATCTATTGCTAGCTACCTGCACTTCTATTATATTTAAAATATTTGATATTTCTAATATTTGTATATTATATATATATATATATATATATATATGTAATTATAATATTTAGAAAAAAATGAATACAATTACATATAATCATAAAAAATAAAATGTTAAAATATTATTATAAATAGTATTATAATATATTAAATATTATATATATATATATATATATTAAATATCATATATATAAATATTTAATAATAAATAATATATAAATATTATTTTGTAAAGTTTTTATATATGAATAATTAAATATAAGTATAAATAACAGATTAAATGAAAACAATGGCATGCAGCCATCAAATAATTCTTAAGTAAACAGTGCATAGAGTATGATCCTGTTCTTAACCAGAAATACTACCTTTGTCAGCCAGCTTCAGAAAGATTGTACTGTTTTATAGGTTGACCAGCCCTATTGAGTATAAACCAGTATGAATCAGCATGGAAATTCATGATCATTTCAGCAGGGTTTTCTAGCCATTTGAACATATATTTTGTTTTAAAACGTGTCTTTGCATTGTTATTTTCAGCATTTTGGCATTCTCTCTTTCTCTTTTCCTCAGAGAGGAGGTGCTACAGGTACAAGTGGAGCCGCGGTTTCACCTAAAAGCAGAAAGAGCGTCCCAGAGGTCCCTCGACATCCCCCGCATGTCTCTTTTCTCTTCCCTCCTTCTTTCCCTCTCGCCTCAGTGAAGCCGTCTGATCACGTTAGCCTCATCGCAGTGCTAAAACGCTCTCTCTGCGCCCCTCTGTCCTCTGTGCTGTTGCCGCCCTCATTTCCACCAAACAGAAACACTTTGAAAATCTCTCAGAACAGGAAAGATTGCGGGCCTCATTTCCTGCACCGGGTTTGTGTTTGATAACGTTCAAGACAACATAATGCCAATAATGACACAAAATTACTCCAGTGATTCTGTAATTAGCTTGTGGATTTGTTCACATTATGGCCATGTTCTGGTCTTTAAGTCTTATCAGCGTTTTTTTCGGGGTGTTACCAAACGCAGAGCTGATTAATCGGCAGAGATCATCTCCAACAGCCACGTCATGGTCACAGGACTACACACTAAAATCACAGGTAGATGGACAGGAAAGCAGGAATCTGATTTTCTATGTATTCATATCAAAAAGTTACAGCACAAAACTGATGTAATCAGGTCCATCTTCCTACAATCTCAAACTACTTCTATATTTGTATAATATCTTTCTATTCTTTAATAAAAATATTGTTTTAATACTTAGAATCATGACAATAAATCAGTTTTACATCATACCACTGTTTTAAATTTAATTATATAATTCAAAGTGCATTAAGTACGGAGTCTTTTTTCTGATTTCAAACTATTTTTTGCTTCAAAACAAAGTTTATAATGTGATTCAGGAAGGTTGAATATCAATATTAATATTTGAATACAAAGAAATATAATAATATAAAACAAAATACTAAAACCATAATAACTATCAAAAAGTTACATGTTAATACTGTACATTTAATAACAGATTAATGGCATAATAGCTATTAAATAATTCACGATTAAGTAAAAAGTTTTGCAGTTTTTTCAAAGTAATTTGTTGAAGTAAACAGTCATTAATAAATACATCACCATTGTTTTTAATTTGATTATATTGTTTGTAAGTACACAATCTTGCACCAGTGTCATTTTATCTAATTTTTAAAATTATTTCCAATTTTATTATAAACTTAAATGTTAATTTTAGCATTTTAATCAATTTAAATATTTTATTATCAAATTAAATATTGAAATTATTAATTTTAGATTTAACACTCATATTAAAATAATGGCATGTAGCCATAAAGTAATTCATTAATAAAATAAAATAAAATAAAAAATGAAACAAAGATGCAAATTTAGGTAAAACATGCTTGAAGTATCTAATAGTGCTTAAGGTATCCAACAACAATACAAGGTATTCAAGTAGGCATTCAGAAATAAATAAATACTTTCAATTTTTACATTATGTTTTTTAAAAATCCATCTCCTAACAAAATGCATTTTGTAAAGGCAGAAAATCATAACAACATGTGTTTACAGGTTAAAACAATCAAAAAGTCCTGTTTTTCTGTGCCTCTAGGAGATTACCATAATTATCGTAATAGGAGCACAGCATTATATATTACAGATCTCACTAAGTTTTAAGGTAGCTGAACACAATGCTCCTGCCAGTTAATGATACAGGAAATACAGCTTGTGTTCATTACAGCGAGAGCCTGTGGTGAAAGAATGACACAGAGATGTGGTTTTCTGATCGATCACATGAGCTCTGAGAGATCTGCTGCTGCTCTAAAGTCAGAAAAAAAGTCTTTCTACATCTTAAGCTTTATAAATCATTTCTTTTGAGATGCCAAGCAAAAGAACAGCCTGTCCTCGACACGAGGTGTTTACATTCTGCTGGGTTCTCCTCTCTCTCTCTTTTTCCTGCCTCCCCCAGCCGACCCTCCCTCGCTCTGTGGAGGAGGACAATCTACTGGAAGGAACGAGGGACTTGGCCGCAGACCAGAGCAGAAAGAGAGAAATACTGTATTTGTGAAGTCTGACTGCATGCATGTGTAGAACAAAAGAGGTCACGTGAACAGCGGCATGAAGAAAACTGAGGCATAAATAGGGCAGTGATTGATCATGAACACACCTGGTGGAGAGAGAGGGAGTTTGTTTAGCAGTAGCTCCCACATGACGCCAGATGCAGAGAGTGAGGGTCTCTCTCTCTCTGCAACCAGGGGGTCAAGGGCAACATGTTCCCAACAAACATCGAGAGAAAACGATTAACAGGACTTTCACAGCAGGGGAGAAATATGGAGGGAGCTGAGGGGGTCTCTAGAGAACAGAAATAGCAAGAAAATGACCTTCTTCTTCACAGTGTCACTGAGAGCATCTCCAGTGCTCCTAAATTTAGTTCTCTGAGAAGTTTTTGAGAGAGAAAAGAAAAACATGGGGAATTCCATTCTTTCCCCATTCTCTTTCTTTCTCTCTCAATTCAGTTTCAAACAAAACAAAATAAAAATGCAGTGTAAAATTATAACTCAGTTTAGTAAGCTTTATTGGCATGACTAAAACTGTACATGTGTATTGTCAAAGCAAAGCAAAATAACTGAAACAAACCAAACCAACAGTTTAGTATACAATTTATTTCTATTGCCAAAACAATGCTAAAATCAAAATAAACTGCGGTGCGGTGTAAAAATTACATTTGTATTGCCAAAGCAATGTGTTACAACTAAACTAAACTAAACAACAGTGCGGTATAAAATATCAATTTGTCTTGCCAGAGCAGTGCTAAACTTAATTTAACCAAAC